>JABSMS010010286.1:0-13636 GCA_018902275.1 Aleiodes sp. PSUC_FEM 10030003
ATATATAGAAATAAATTTCTGGAAATATTTCCTCTTCAACTTTTATGAATGTTGATAAATAAGAAAAAGAAAAACATCAAAATTTATTTCCACGACGGCATTATTCGCAATATCGATGAAAATATTTAAATAAAAACAAGGAAAAAAAATGATACCTCTTCAAAGATAAGTAATTTTTACCTGTTCCATGAGAGAAATAGAAATAATCATAGTACAAAGTGAAATTGTCACAAGAAAAAATAAGTTGAAAAAAATTAAGTAACCAAGATATTTAAAGGGAAGAGCAAAGAAGCGGAAAGAAAATAGAACAGAATGTGGTGAAGTGATAGTTTTTGGAGTGCTTCGAATTAACACGGCGTGATATATTTTTCTCAACAAAACTACGTGGTAATGCGGGTAGCACGGCAAATAATACTGTTCGAATACCCATCCACACTTTTTTTTCCTCTTTTCTTCTGTTACAATTTGAGGTCTCATTCAAACGGTTCACAAGCCCACAATCCCGTTAATTCACTCTACGGCCTCAATAATTTTTTACACATAATCATAATAATTCAATCACAAATAAATGAATACACATTAACAAATTTTGTTTCAACAATTTGTTATTCTCACCTGCACGACGTTACAACTTCACAACATGCACGCCATTTTGCTCATACTAAAGTTATATATATGACGATTAAAAAAAAAAAAATCACACGCCGCCTATCGGTCGACATATGCATACAGTTATATCAACAATGAGACCATTATTTTTAGAGGGCACACAGGTGTTCCGGAAGTTGTGTATAGAAAACTTTACCCTACCGGACGTGAACAGTATTCTCGAAACGCGGGCGACATTCACAATGCGACTGCCAGTTACAACTTGGATTTTCGTTCGGCCGAGTTTTTAAGGCGATAACACAATATTTCCAATACTGCGCATGCGTGGTTCTTCAAAAATTACATGTGAGGTTTACTCTTGGGTTAAAGAACCTCTCAGTTGTGGTTTTTTCACTCCAAAATCATATTTTTCTCTGTTTGAAAAATTAATTGATTCATCCCCTGTATTGCGTCTCAGGTAATTTATCAAGGTCATATCAATGATGCCTTCAGAAACTGTCAATAATTCCAGATTGTTAATTGAAAACAATAGAGTTTCTGTACTTTCTTTCATTGTTTTGAATATTATCATAATCACTATTTGACACATTAGAAAATGAAAAACAATGGAAGCCGAAGAAATATACAATCTTCCAATCTCTGAATTAGTCACAAATATTTTCTGCATCGAATGGTCAGAGGACAATCAGATATCCCTGATAACAGAAAAAGGTGTTCACATATTCGTAAGTAAATTTCTAAACTGAAAATCAAAATATGTTTTTAAAATATCGCTAAAAATACAATATCAATAATTTCAATATCCACAGGAGTTGCAGCCAAATCCTCTGTGTCCAACACCAACAGCAAAATTTAAAAGATCATTTTTATATGCGACTGATTATCTACCGACTGGAATATTCACTCCAATTGTGGACTCTATTTTGAACAATTGTACAAGAAATGATATGTATTCATTTTTATTCGAGGCAGCGCTAACGCCGAAATTTCCTGAAAAATGCGATCACATTCCCAGGATTGTTCAAGTATCATGGTCACCGGTCAAATTAATACAACCATCCAAATGCCTTTTAGCGACAGTCACATCAACTGGTGCCATTGATTTAACATTCAAAATTGGAAGGAACTGGTTATCAATTTGTAATTTAGCAAATGTTTGGTGGAATCATATCAAAGATGAAATGGAATTCAATCCTGAGACTTGCGATCCTGATTCCATTGATGCTGATACATTCAGAAGAACCGGAAGAAGACTTTTAGGAACATCTGTGACTTGGAGTGAACT
Source organism: Aleiodes sp. PSUC_FEM 10030003 (assembly GCA_018902275.1). Lineage (NCBI taxonomy): Eukaryota > Metazoa > Arthropoda > Insecta > Hymenoptera > Braconidae > Aleiodes > Aleiodes sp. PSUC_FEM 10030003. The sequence goes on from JABSMS010010286.1 coordinate 1,895, forward strand.
ATTCCAAGATGGTGATGATTTTTTTTCATATTTCGTGTCCTCTTATCGCAGTACCGAAGTTGTGATCTGGAGAATCAACAGAGTTTCAGAATTGACCATGGATTTGACTCCAGTAATTAGTTATAAAACTAAATTTGAAGATAATGGAAAAATTACGAGAATCCTTTGGATTACACTGAAGCCAAAAAGTTTCTTGATTCTTCTTGGTTTCTTCGATGGACGAATTTATGGAATTCAACTTGATGAAATTGATGGGGTGTTGAAAGAAAATTCCGTTAAACATTATGAAGAGTATCCTGATAGAATGTCAGTGACTTATCTTGGTGCAATTGGGAGGAGCGATGGAAGAAAAATTATTGGGGTTGTAAAGAATTTTTGCTTTATGACATTCGAAATTGATGATCTGGGGAAAGTTTTGGCGAGGAAACATTTGCAATTATCCGGATTTTCGATAACAGGTAAAAAAAATGAGAATTTTTGTAGAAAAATGTCCCATAGAATCTGTCTAAAAAAATTATCTGGTCAATCATGGAACTTTAAAAAAAAATCCAATTGCGTGCTATCATTGAAGTATTTCTTTGCTTGTCGCAAAACGGGATTTTCTTTTATATAAAAATATTCAATGATCGTGAATAATATTTTCGATTTCAGGCGTTTCATTTATCAACGATTCACGAGTGATGGTATCAACTCAAGACGCAAGACTCTACGATATAAACCTAGAGGGACCCAATTTAACCAGTAAACTGATTGCTCACGACATGAAGGCAATGAAAGTACAATATTTGGGTCTCTCACGTTCTCCAAGTGGTTCAATTTTCCTCAACGTTACTAGTCCGAACTCAACCTACGATCACTTGGTATGTCGGGAACCAAGCAATGCACAAATGTTCAGCCTGAAAGAACAGGGCTTTGATCCATGGGATAAGTTGAATTCCAGTGATAAGAATTTGAATATCTACTGGGAGTGTCTGGAAGTGATAAGAATAAGAGCGGCGAGAGCAACAGATGCTGAGGCTCTCCTCCCAAAAGTTCCCGAGGAATTGGACCCATCATTATCAATTCATAAGTTAAGAATAATAATGTGGTTGACGCTGATAACCGAAGTAGTGAAGAAGAAGAAAATTATAAGAAAAATTGATAATGTCGTTGGTGAAATTTCTGAAGCTCAACCATTGATTTTCCTCTACGCAGCATCTCACCATATCCTGAAATTGTCAGTGAAAAAACACTTAACTAATGATAATCGTCTCAGTATTCATTTTTTGAGATTGTATATTGAAGTTTTTCTTGCTGGTGAAGAAGATGATCACAATCAGGATCGTACTGCAATAACATATGCACAGGAGGCAATAAAAGCAACTTCAAAATTAGATTTAATCGAGGCAGAACCCTGCAGCTTGTGTGGTGAAATCTTAACTGAATTACCGTGGAATACATCGAGTTGTCCACAGGGCCATCAATTACCTCGTTGTGCCATTAGCCTACTCCAAATAACTTCTTTGAAGTATCGCAGCTGTCCAGTTTGTGGTAGAATCTTTCATCCATCACTTGATGAGGATTATGAAGAAATAAAGTGTCTTTACTGCGATGTACATGCAATTTATGACACCAGAGTTTCTGGTCTGTATGAAAAAGTTGGGAAAAAATGTAAAGATCTTTCTTTGAGGCCCTCCTGGGATATTTCAATCTTTAAAACTCAGGATGGTGAAGATAAGAAGAGTAAGAAGATGAAAAATAATCAGGAAACTCGTTTTGTTGATAAAGAGACAGAAGATATAACTGAAACATGGCAAGAACTTTGAAAACTGTAAATAAATTCCGTTCGTACTTGTTTATCTGGGAGAATTGCAAAAACAAAGTGGAAAAATAAAGATCAATTCAATTTTTTTATCAGTTTTTAGAAAATATTTCGAAAATAAAAAAAGGAAATTATCAAAAAATGATTACAAAGATTGCCCATCTCGTTTTACCACTTCATCATTGAATTTTCTCATTGTATTTCAAAGAATGGAGCTGTCACTTAATGAAAGTGTCTGTGACCCTTTCAAATTTTGCAAATAGCCATTTTTTTTCTTTTGTTAAGAATTCCAAGATTCTCCGTCCATGTGATTCACGTAATTCATCTATTCGTCCCCTTCGTAAACATAAATATGAGGATTGCGCTCAATGAGTTCAATGTCTTTCTCCAATCGCTTCAAATCTTCCTCCATGTTTGCTTTTCTCTTAGCTTTTGGTGGAGTATCAGCCAAAAATGGGAGAACTTGGAATTTCTGCATCGTTTCTTCATATTTCTTTTTCATTCCCTAATCAAAAAAAAATATTTATCGGTAATTTTTCTATTTTTCAGAACACAGGACTTACGTAAAGAAGCTCAGCACGCTCTTCTTCCGTGACGTATCGACACATTGGTTGCTTCTGCCGTCTAAGACGGGCAGTTTTATTTTTCGGTTTTGCAGAAATCTTCGTACGCTTCATTGTTTTAACGTCTCCACCATCTTCTGTAGTAGTTTTGGATTCTTCATCATTTTGTAATTGCGATTTTTTATCTGTACCTTTTCTGCCACTTTTCTTGGATCCTTTCGCCAATTTAGCGAGTTTTTTCTCACCAAAACCATCTTTATTAGCTTCTGAGGATATCAATTCGTCTATCTCTCCTTCCAATTTTTCTTCTCCCTCAGCCAGTTTCTCCGAAGTCTATTTCAATAGAAAACGGAAATTCATGAAAATTGATAGATTTTTTTGATGATTTTTTTTCTTCTTTTTATCAGTTCCGTTGAAAAGCGTGGGAAAATGGAAATTTTTGGAGAATTTGAATAATACAAAGTATTTTGGTCAAAAATAAATTTCACGCTAAAACCGGTTTTCGGAAAACATTATAATAATTAATCAAGACACGAAAGCTTCTATGAGAAACTTTCTCGTTGATCTAACTTGGATTTAGAAAAAATTTATCATAAAATTATAAAAGTTTCTGTAAATTTCTTAGTACGTAAAAAAAAAAATTCAAGAGAAAATCCTAATGGATTTCCTGGGAAATTCTATCAAAAATTGTGCAGCGCTTCGCCAGTTTCTTTGAAAAAAAATATTTGCTTGAAGAAAATTAATAGACTTTTGTGTTGTGATTTTTTTAATTCAATATATATTTTCTAAATTTTTTCACTTGGATTTCTTCACGAGAAATGAAAAAGACATACAATGGAAAAAAATTAGAAAATTTATACCGAAGAATTTCTTTAAAATAAATCTCTACAGAATAAGTTCTATGAAAAAATAAGAATTCCCGATTTTTTTCTGATTATTTTCTATCAAAAAATTCCTAATTTTTTATAATATACGAAATTCATCAACTCAATTATCACTGTGCCAATCAAGGGAATTGAATCGGAGATCAATGATTTGACAAGGAAAAATAAATTTTAAACATGAGTGATGACCTTTTGATCTCTGTAAAGAGGGTAGAGTCCACTCGGAATTAATGCATAGCTACTTCCTCTTCTGTCATCTACATAATACATTCTCGGTTTCTTCGGCTGTAAATTCTTCGCCTTGACAATATTACGACGTTTAAAATCTCCATCAACCGATTTTTCACCTTTCTCCACATTATCCTTCGATTCTTTAGACTTTTTAATTTTTTCCCAAGCCGGTAATTTGTGCTGATAACCAGGTATATGATAATGATTATGTTTCACATCATCTCGCTTAAATTCAGGGCGCGATTTCTTCCGTAAAAAATCGGTAGGTGGACGAAGAGGTACATTGGGCACTCCCAATGTTTTGTGGGCACTTTTTGCTCGAGTCTCTGCTATTTTCACTGCATCACGAAATTTAGAAATGTATCTAGCCGGAGGAATATACAGAGGTTTAGGTTTTTCAATTAGTCCTGTCACACCCTCGTCATCGTCAGAGAACATTTTGCCTTTATTTTTCGTCTAAAAAATCTTCAAAAGCCAGTGAAAAATATTGAGAATGGTTGCGCGACCGATGAAACTTCAAAATGTTTAGTCAATATTCCGTAAAATATTTTTTTCGAAGTTTCGTTACTATTGGTAACACTTTCAAAATTCCCGCGCTGTCAATGACTCTAATTTCAACCGCGATGCAGCAGTACTGTTTGTAGCGTCAGTGGGAGGCCGACTGATTTGTTTCGCAAGATAAAAACATTGGATTTCAGCGTTCAAACATTATTTAAACAATCGAATCAATAATTGATAAATATCTGAAATAATTTTTCCATATAAATGTTGAATTCTGTTAATCATCGATCAGTTCAAATGGATGCTTGCAATATGTAATGGAGCAACCGGTGATTTTGACATGTAAGGGCGAAATTCAAATTTTCCTAACGTCTCATTGATTTTCCGTCGTTTGTTTTCATCACACGATGACGTAAATATTGAACGTTGACCTTGTAATTCCAATTTCACAATCAATTTTCTTATCGCAAATATTTTCATTCTATTGTTGAGTTTGTCCTCGAGAAAAATTTATTATTTCTGATGTGGTCAATTGTTTATCAAAAACTTTTGCTGAAACTTCAATGAAATTTCATTGAGTTTTGTGATAAAATGAAATTGTGAAGGCAAAAAATTGATAAGAAAACGATTTTTTGAGAATTAATTTTCATCAAAAAGATTATTGAAGTCTCCGGCATTAATAAATGCGAATTCAAATTTATTTTGCCAATTTTCGGAATAAAAATGTCAACTCCAAAGCCAAAGGAGCTTTTTTTGGCGACATCCCTTCGTGATGGTTTGGAAGATAATAATATAAAGCAAGTGACAACACTCCTTCAAAGCAAAGAAGCTGATCCAAATGTGCTCCTTCCTATGCATGGAATAACTCCATTTCACTTGGTAATTGGTAATGAATCTGAGACATTTGCAGAGGAAGTAACGAAGCTCTTTCTTCGTCACGGAGGTAATCCGAATGTTAAATCTGTTGATGGAATGACACCAGTACATGTTGCAGCAGCTTGGGGAAGAGTTAATGTCCTTGAATTATTGCTGGCTAATGGGGGTGATCCACTGAGCCTGGATGACGAAGGCCGGAGTCCATTTCATTATGCTTTTGATGGTTCGTATTATGAAGCAATAACGGTACTCGGCAAGTATTGTACAAAACGCCAAGAAGAAGAAGATGAGGACAATTGCGACGGAGTGAATGAACCGAAAATTGAAATAAAATTAGAGAAAATTTTGATTAATAGGGGAGACGTTATTGCTGAATACGTTCCCTCTGAAATTGATTTGACTGATACTTCGTTGTCTTCCAGTACAATTGAGAATACAAAAAGCAGTACTGTTACTTCAGATACGCGAGAGACAACTTCACCTGAAAATCATCGAGATTTCCAGAGGAATATAACTCTCAGGAGACATCAAATCTGCAAGAATAAAAAAATAATTTCTCCAATACTTCCTCAAAGGGCGCTGGACATTGAAATTAAAGAACGCAGTGCTGCTGAAGAAAAAATTCTCATTGGTGAAATTATAAACAGGCTCTCTGATTCATTCAACAAAGCGGAGAAAGATGATTTGAATTTGCGTGAAAAGGAGAATATGAAAAATAATAAGAAAAAAAAGTTTTGCAGTCTTTTACCACAGCCAAAATACTTTAAAAGTGATCTAGAAACTCCAAAGAAAAAGGAAAAAATCTTCCCTTCGTATCTTGATAATTCTATAATCAGTACTTCTCCAAATTTCAGAGTTGTGAATTTTAAACGCGAAGATACACCACCAACTCCAAGACATTCTGCAAATTTGAAATGTAACTTTACACCAAAAAAATTTGCAACTCCATCTGTTAAAACCAGTGGAGTAACTCCGAAAATTAAGAGTGCAAGCTCAACACCAAAACGTAAAGCATTTGCTTCGAAAATTACACAAATAAGAAAAAATAATGAAAAAACACCCATGAACAGAACTTATAAAAAGAAAGATATTTTACCATTTTCACCTGAGATTGAAAATAATTTGAAAAGTGTTAATAGAAGATTATTGTCTAGTGAATTTGCGAGGAAATTGGAAAAATCTTATGACGATGATATTGATAATAAAATTGAGAATTCTGACGAAAAAAATTGCCCTAAGAAATGTAATATCGAATTGTCCACATTGAATAATCTTTCTGCTAAAAAAAGTGTAGATGGAAATATGAAAAACAAAATTTGCAATAGTCCCTCAAAAAAATTAGCGGTGACCAAACGAATTCAATCACCAGTAACTGAGTGTGTGAAGAAAGCAGGAGCGAAAGAAAATACAGAGTTCAATATTCCCCACAAATCTGAAAAAAAGAATTTTTTTTTTGAAAGTCCAGGATCTTCTAATCCGAGATCTTTCATTTCATCACCTAAGCGAGATTCCACTGGGGAAGAACTTAAACTTTGGAGTGAAATTGATAAGATTTATGAGGAAAAAGGAAAAACACCATTGGCTTCAGTTTCTGGAATGGATAATGATTCATTGGAGACTCTGGAGGAATCAAATTGGGTAGATTCTTCAATGATGACAGAAGCAACATTCTTCTCCGATATTGGAAATCATGCAGAAAATTCCAGAGATGACGTCACTAAGGAGTCTGAGTCTTTGGATATTTTTCAAACACCTTCGCAGTCTACAATCAGGTGAGATAATTACTTTCTTGAGAGCTTCATTAATTAAAAAATGCTGCACAGATTTTTTCGATTCTTCGATTCTTTCCTTTTACTAAGAACATTTCATTTTTATAAATTTACCAGAAAGATAAAATACTATCTTATCTCAGAGCTGAAAAATCCGTTATTTTAGTGATTAATCGCACAATGTATTTATAGTTCCAGATGTAGTATTAAATCATTCTTCAGTGTGGACGAAGAATATGCGTATGTGGATTCAGAAAAAAACGTTGCCTTTTTAGAACGACGATTGCTTGTAATGCCACCCAGGTAATGAATTAATTGAAAAAAAAAGTAGATAAAGGAATTATTACAATTCATTCATATATGTTATTATCAATAAATTCAATAAATAATTTCAGTCAAGTCGAGGACATGAACAACGTCAAAAATGAATCCACATGGATGGACATGCTTGGTAAGTAATGAAAAATAAAAATTCTCTTCTACTTCCTAAAAATTCATAATGAAATTATTCTACATTAGAACGGCTTTCTTTGAGTTCAACGTCCAGTGTTCCCAGTTCTGTTGGAGGTCTAACTAACTTGTGCCATGATCATCATTCTCTCAGATATCGGCTGATAGCTTTGGGGGAAGCCCCAGGACCAATAACAGACACCACATTCAACGTTTATCTCAAACGTCTCCGTAAATTGGAGAAAAATGTTAAATTGAATGAAAAACTGTCAGCACCATCCAGAGAGTCTGTAGAACGAGTCATCAAGTGCTCCAAGACTATTCCAAAAGTTCTTCTATCAACTGACTGGATAACAAACTTACAAAAATATCGAGACATTGAGCAACACATTTTTAAAGAATATGAGAGACCCTCTGCACAAAGGAATTATCGTGGAGGAGTTGCTAGAGTTTCCTTCAACTATCTTCTTCTTGATCCAAGAATAACAAATGATCTTCCAAGAACTGGTAATTCTTTATCACTATTAGAACGTTGGAAACTATTTCTGGAGGCAATTTTTTATATTGGTAAGGGAAAATCAGCGAGACCAGCTGCACATCTTTATGAAGCCTTCGACTTGTGGACTGGAAAAAAACAGTGTAATAATCCTAATGATAAATTGAAGAAGATAATGGAAATTTGGAGAAGTGGAAAAGGCGTAGTTTCACTTCAAGTATTTTCAAATTCTATGCAGGAAGAGGCTTTCAACAGAGAGGCTGCCATGATTGATGCACTTGGTACAAGTAATTTGAGTAATTGCTGTCGAGGACAGTATTATGGTATAATCGCTACTATGGGCATTGAAGAAAAAAGATCACTCGGTAAATTTTTGCTTTACAAATCAATGGAAATATTGATGCACGAGGGTGAACGACAGTTATTCCCAAAAAATGTGGAATGAATTTATTTTCGTAAGATAATAGTTTTTTCTTCGTTAGTCTTTCATTAGAAAAAAGTGACTACTGATCTTGTGATTAATGAGGTACATCGAATGTGATTAAGTAGCTTTAGTAGCAGATTATTTAGGTAATATTTTTTTTATTGTAAATATTAAAAAGATATGTGCCAATTGATTCAATTATGGACAAATACTTTTTTCATTTTGTTTTTTCGTGAAGACTGAAAATAATTAAAAGTTCAATTTCAGAAAAATAGTATAGAGATAACTATTCCTTGAGGAGTAATTGAATAATTGAATGACGACTGATCTCGTGATGAGAACCTAATTGTATTTCTTTATGAGCTTTAATACTAAAATTTGTACTTGAGATTTTTCTCAATTTAAAAAATTGCAATGATAGTTGATAAACGATATTAAATAAAGAAATTTAATATTTTGACTGAAAAATATGCTCTTCAATAACATGAAATTCATGTTTGCCATTTCCTACATTGAAATTCTGCTCGCTCCGATTCTTTGGAGAAAAAATGAGTCAAATGGATATGAAATAAACTCACCGCTCTTAATTCTCTTAATAACAGCTTGTATTTACGGTTTGACAATGAAGATGAATTGCTTAATTAATTTTAGTAATAAACATTTACAAATAAGGCCTGTCTGGTTTAGTGTCCTTAGCTTTCTTGTCTCTTGCCCTGGGAAACCAAATGTGTTTGGTGGTATGAGTTTCTCTTGCAAGCTGATCGGCTACTATTGCTGGTTTTTCTGGTGAACGAAACACTTTGTAAGCTTCTTTCTCTGAAATTCTCAATACTGAGTCTGAGTCAGGTCTTGGTTTAGGCAACGGTTTTGAACACTCGTAGGGAAACTTTTGCTCTGGATGCCAGCAAACTGCCATGTTATCCATGAAAAACACGAGTTCCTTCGGAGCCTTACTACTGTAATTGATTCCCGTACTTGAGAAAGTACGGAATGATCTGAATAGTGAAGGCTTGAAAGTCATCTGCGAGATAAGTAAAAACTTTTATCAATGATTGTTATCTTATTTTTGTGGTTTATTTAATGATAAATTGTTTAATTTCTACCTTCGTATAATTCAATCAACACAAAAAAATCTCCAGTCTTCTCTCAGCTGTGTGAAAACGATTTATCTGCCTCCTGGTATCTGTGTGAGGAACGAAAAGTACTTAAGCCCCTGCTTGTTTCTCTTGAATGTCCGCCATTTTGTTATTTATCTATAAATATTTATATATTGAACGCAAATAATTTTTGTTTGATATACCAACTTTGGGAGGAGCTTCGTTCACCCGTTGTTTATTCATATAAAAAAATAAACAATAAAAATTTAGATATTTTTTGTGTTATTCAAGAGTGTCTGTTGAGCTGGATAAATTTTATATTGATATCGATAAAAGTTTTCCTGCAAACGAATAATGAATATCGGCTTTTTTTTCAAGCGCCGGAACCAGAATGACCTCTTAAGGAAAAAAATTTAGATTTGTTCTTAATGAGTACTCATCACAACTAAATAATGTAATCAATCATTTCTATTATCCAAATCGTCTGAAGGGCTAAGATTTACAAGGGCACACACTACAGTAACCATGTCATCAACATAGGGAAATAATTCAGTGGTTATGACCTTGAATATCTGAAATTGTTTGATTTTCTGAAAGCTCTGTATTTTTGGAAGAGAGCTCGGCATTGGAACACTTGAATTTTTCTTTCGCCCTTTTCTTTCAATTCGCGGAAACTTTCTACTTGTCAATACGAGATCATTACTTTCCAATTTATCCAATAATCCGCTATCAAGTGCAATGAATTTGTCATTCGTACTGCCGGTATAAGATTTTGATACAAAACTAATAAAACCATTTGGTGTACAGCCTATCAAAACTTTGAATGTATAAATACGTTTATTTTCTGACCATGTTAAGTTTTTATCTTTGAGAGTAACTGGTGTTTCAATTTTAAACTCGAGACAGTCAACAATGACCCGGCAATTTTTATAATCTTGAAAAGATTCTGGTAAAGAAGCTTGCACTGTGCTTTTTTTTGGCCAAAAAGTGCACTTTGATAATGTCACTGCTAAACACTGCAAAACCTCTTTAAATATCTTTGGAACTGATGCACGTTGAACATTGAAGAGAACCCTGAGACATGTAAACGATAATCCAAGTTTCATTTTCATTAAAAATAAACAGAGTAAATTTTGCTTGCTCAATTCCAAATCATCCATTTCAGGTAGAGTGTTTAGGATAAATTCGAAGGTTGCTAAGGAAACACCGCACAAGTGTTTTGCTTCCTCGTCACTTCTAATTGATGAAAAACCATGAAAACCTCTGCACAGTGGTGCATCTTCTGAAACGCAAGCAACATTCTGAGCTTTTCTTTTCATGTCATGGTTCTGCCGATTTCTTCGTTCATTGCATGGAATATTTGCTTGAACTCCTGCACAATTAATGCCATTTTCTGAATTGAATGTGCATAAGAATCTAGTGATTTCTACGTCATCATACTCCAGATCTGTCTGACACGCAACACTGCATAACAAAGGACTAAATGGTTCTATAACGGATTCACTCTCGAATTTCGTCTCATCGTAATCTTCTATTTCTGGGAATTCTGCCGACTGCATCTTCGATGATTGAGAAATTTCATCCTCCATTTTTTTATCTTCTGTTGATCTGAGATCAGGTTTAGATGTATTATACGTGGTAATTGTTATCGTCAACTTTGGAAAAATCGTTGGCAAGTAAGCGGGATCCTGTGGATGCTCACCTTTCGCACCGCTAATAAAATGAGCACTACAAATAACAGTTCTGTCCTTTGGATCCCATTCACTGCGCTTCTTATTTTTAGGAATTTTCCTACAATAAAATGTCAACAACATTAAATGATTGTGATGAGGTATTTAAGTAATGATAGTCGCATGGTTCACCTCGTACTTACACGTGAGGCCTGACAGCTTGAATCCATAGGTTACGTTTCTCCATTCGCCATGGTGTATAAATACTTTTTTTTGGAAACTTGTAAAAGTGAAGGCGAGAATCGGTCTTGAGACGATTTGTACAGCCTTTCACACAACACATAACATGACACTTGGACATTTTTTTTAAATAAAAAATATCTGTTGCTTATTGTTTATTGGTGTCTCAACATCACAACAATAGACCATTATTAATATGGTGGTGACCGGAGAGCACTCATTGGTTATTCTGTTATGGCGGGAAAGTAGTTGAAAGTTCAATGGGAATTGGTTGGCAGATATTCTGAAACGAATGAGTTTACGAAAATTTATTCAGAAATTTTATGTTTATCCATTCGTGAATAATTAGGACTTCCAGAATACACTCAGATACGAAAAATCATTCACTTGGATAATCCGCAATATGTATGCTAATAGAAGACAGTTGTACAGTATATAAGGAGATAAATTTTGATAAGCCTTACAGTTTCGAATTATTTCACTTCTATCATGGTCACATCAAACATCCTTCTGCTACTCGTGGCTTTAATAATGATTGCTCTGTATACTCAGCATATTGGTGAGTTGGAAACTACTTCCTTTCTTGTTAGAATCAATTATATCGTCGCCCTAGAGTCAAAAGGGCGTAAGTGCCATTTTTGAAAAATCTACAAAAATTGAATCTACATTCATTTTTTCATAAGAATACTAACTTACGCCCTTTTATCATTCAGCAAGAAAAAATGGCACTTACGCCCTTT
>JABSMS010010297.1:0-13633 GCA_018902275.1 Aleiodes sp. PSUC_FEM 10030003
TATGAAAATATATATTTTTATTTTAAGAAAATATATGGCTGAATATAGATAATAATGTATGGGTCCATATACATGATTTTGCCGCTTTGGTATATATCTGTGAATATATCGTCGTGCTAGAGTTAAAAGGGCGTAAGTGCCATGTTTTAAAAATCTACAAAAATTCAATCTACACTCATTTTTCCATAAGAATACTAAATTACGCCCTTTTATTATTCAGCAAGAAAAAATGGCACTTGCGCCCTTTTGACGATAGAACGACGATACACTTGCCAATATATGTTGACCTTGTATGGTTCTTTCACACGGGTAATAATCATTTGCATATTCCTTTGTTTGTTGGCGAAATTTCATCACTTGTCACTGCGGCTGAATTTTCTTCTCTCTCTGCGTCTCCTCCATTTTTCTCCATTGTCACTTTTTCATCGTTACTGTTATTATTACTATCATCCATTTTTTTTTCATCCCATTAAAATTCCGAGTGTCGCCGTACAGAATTTATTGGCTCGTCAAAATTTCAGTTCAGCGGTGAATATATTTCACTCGCATATGAAGAAATATGGGCGAATAAGCGATATTAAAAAAAAGAGTGGAATATAACAAACAAGAATTGCAGGTGGAAATAAAAATTGAAGATTAAAGTGGTGAATGGAAAACGTGAAGCGAGGAATTTCGAATAGTTTGCAATCTCGACTCGCGCTCATTTTCAACGAATATCGAACTCTGATGGGAGTGAGTGGAGAACCATCCAGCGTGTTCGTATTTCGTCCCACGATAATTTGGCTCTCGTTATCGGTTGAATTGGCCATGCCACTTCATCTACGGATAGCTCTGCCAGACCGCTATCAATCTGTCCCCAGTATTTACTTCGAATACCTAAGGTCAATGTCGATTTAATATTGAGGAGAAAATATTTATTTCTCTGCTTTTCAATGTAAATGATATTGAGGAAAACAAGAATTTCTTTTCCCTTTTTGTAATTTGAAGGAATTATTGTTTCGATTTTTGAGGTTTTATTCATCTGTTAGACAATTATTATTTAAAATTCAACGAAGGAATATTGAAATATTGAACAAATTTCAGTTAACTTGAAATTTCATTAAATTTATGTGTCGAAAATGCATTTGATTGGAAAATATTCGAATGAGATTCGAAATTTCATTGCAAATTATTGGTCGAATTTTCCGGGAATTTTAAATTCTTCGATACATTTGGAGTGGATTATTCAGTGACTATGCAATTTTAGCTAATTCAGGAAAATTCAAAGTCCTGCTGCGTTAAGTTCTCAAATAATCCAAAATTCAAGTTCATATATTATTGGATTTTTTAGTTGTGAATTTAGAAACTCCGAGTTAACTCAAGTTTCCTAAACATTCAATTTTTCTTCATTTCATTTTAAATAATAATTTTCCAACATTCTCCTCCACATTCTTAAAATTATCCCGTACTTCAACTTCACTCCTGATTTATGTCCCGCTTATTAAATAAATTTCATTACCTCTCACTAAAAGATCGTTACAATTTTTCAACCTGATTATTCCTCCGAAGCAATTGAATTTTATGCAACATAGTTATTTAATCTCCCGAAAATTAACTGCAACTCATTATTATAATAAAAAAATCCAACTTTTATTTTCAATATGCCGCGAAATTAATTGAAATGATTTATAATCAGTGACACAAAAAAAAGCCATTACGAAATTCAATATAATTAATAACATGACACTGAAAAATAAACTCCACTCCATAATATCTGGGACACAATGATTTCCCACAAAATCAGCAACCATATAAAGCACGATACGGAAGTATGTCACTGGCATTTGCAAAAAATATTTCACCACTGCAATTCAACTCGTTTTGAATTACGTCACCCCTCCCCCCCCCTCCCCCCGACTCAACAATACTTGAGGACAAAACAAATCTTCTTATTTTAATTGCATAATTCACTAGGATGAATTAATTCGAATCGATTGTTTTTAATTGAAATTTATTTTGCATGATAAAAGCGAACAATAATTGATGCAAATAAAAATTGCAGGAGAATGAGGAATAGAAGGTTCGCGGAGCATAGTGAACCTGTCGAGACAGTTTCATCGAGTTTTTTTTCTGCTTTTGTTGGAGCATCCTCGTGAATTTCGTAGTGCACTGGTATAAACCGACTGGCGAATCGTATTCTCGTAAAGTTTTATAGAATATATGTATATTTCAGTTACACAGGTGTTGGAAAATTGTCTTTCCCCACAAAATTACCCAATCGATATAAATAGATATATATATATTTTTATTGTATCAATGCATGAGACAGATATGTATGAATGAATAAATGTACATAATGCGTGATGCTGCATGAATACAGTTGATTTATTCAATGTAATTCGAAATAATATTCACGAAAATTCGTTGAATTTTATATATTGCAGTATAAATCATGAAATATTGCTAATTTCTTTCGAATTTATTACTGAATAATGTTAACATATATTTCTTTTGTACATGATAAATTTTTTCTCTTTCTTTCAACCAAAATTTTCAGTCCCTATTCAAATTCCATCGCGATAATGTTTCAATTTAACTGCAATGTGCGTGACAGTCTCTGGGGGGAATAAAAATTTCTGAATGAAAGGAATTAAATTAAATGCGCGAGTCGTATAGAATATCATATCCATTGGAATTACGAGAAATAAATTAATATTGTGTATTTATGTATTACATAAGAGTTTGGCCGGTAATAGAGAAAAAAAGGTAATTTTTTACGTTAATTCTGAAATATCTTGGGAATTAATGGAGATACGTCCTTTTTGCCTGAATGCTTTTTTGTAGCTCTTTAAATTCTCTACAAAAAATCATCAGGGCAAAAAAGGCGTATCTCCATTAGTTTCTGAGATATTTGTACGGGAAGATCGGCGACAAAAATCGACTTATCTTGTTTTACCTCTTCACTACTGAATTCTTGATATTTCATCAATAATTTCACTTTAATTAATGCAAAAAAAATATTACGCTTAAAAAAATGGCGCAAATTTGCAGTTACACTATTTTCAGTTTTTCTAATTTTGACTTCCGGAAAAAAATGTTTAGTTATTCTAAAATGTCATCTTTCATTATATTACATGTTTAGTTTATAATTTTCTATTCATGAAAAAAATGTGCCGACTTAACCTCATTGAACCCGCCAAAATACTTCACCGAAATTCACCGTTGTTTATTCATTGCAAGAAAAATATAATGAAAAACGCAAGAGTAAGATTTTATGAATAGAAAATTTTTCTGTTAAAAAAACATTTCGTTCATTCAATAGAATGTTTTTTCATCATAAAAAATTGTAGGGTATGTTTCAGAATTAAATTCTTACTGTGCTGAGTGCACAGTAGTACCGGTGTACCACTGTAAAATTAACGAGACCCCACTAAAAATGTCTCTTCAGGTGCACCACTCTATGCGCCACAAAACTTGAGCTTTACAATTCGTGACGATACTAGAAACTGTCTCTTCCACTGCCTCTCTAATTCTCATAAATTTTAGTCCAGGGATCAGAAAACCCTAGAAACGTACACATCAATGCGACTTACTGAAAAAAAAAGAAAAAATATTTTTATTTATTTATTTATCGTTGCTTGTACATACTGGCTTATATTTTGAAAAAAAAACTCGAAGCACGTTACGTCGTACTCATAAATACAGTCGTACTAACGTTGAGTTGCATACTAATAATTCCCTAGCAGGCAGAGAGAAAAAGAGAATATATGGAAAGGGATTACAAACGAGGGATTATAAAATTGAAGTTGAAAAATAGCAATTCTTTGTACAAAATTACATAGTAATTACATTGTAAAGTTAATGAGTCTGCGTTTCTTTTTAAAGCCATTTTGTGCGTTCATACTTTCAACCTCCTTTGTTACCTTATTGAGCATCAAATTTCAACGTAGCACAAACATTCGCTCGTGATTTTTTCATTTTTTTATTTATGCATTTTAAGCAGTACAGTTTGTGCTGCTGATTGCATTTTGTATGCGTGTATGTAATGAATGTAAGATAATATATATATATAAACATGTATATATCGAAGTAAAAAAAAATTTAATTACATTTTTCTTTGAACATTGTCCTATTATTTTTATCTTTTTACTTATACACTGTTAGAAAAAAAATTGAAATTTCACGGCGAATCTCAAGGAAATTCTCATGAGCGTGACGTTTAATTTGTTTTGATGGGAAGATGGTTATGAAAATTCAAGTTTTAGGTAAAATTCAAGGGAATTCATGAGTCTCGAGTAGAAGTAAAAGCAGGAATCTCATCACTTACTTGAATTTTCAGATGAACATGAATATTGAGAACCAAAATGAATGAAATTTTGTTACTTTTCCCGGAATTTTTCGTGATTAACTGAATTTTCACGGAATATTCGAACCAAAATTTACAACTTTCATTAATATTCAATTGAACATGAATATTGAGAATCAAAATGAACCAATATTCCTTATTTTTCCATGAATTTTCCGTGACTTGACTTAATTTTCATGAAATAGTTTAACTGAAATTTACAAGTCTCTCGATTTTTTAGTGAAAATCAATAGAAAACTTGAATTTCCAATAACGAAATTTCCTGAATTTCCAGTTGGAATATTTGTTTAAAATTTCCGATATTTGACACAGAAAATTCAGACAAAAATTTTTAACACTAAGCAATTTCATCCTCAACCGTTTATTTTACATTGAGACTCCTGCGATTTACTCCCGAAAAACTTTACTCTCGAGTTCGCGAACACGTTAATTCAACAAAATGTTTTGTTTATTTACTCTGCTTCCTTGAAACACAAGTAGTCACAACTGTAATTCAACAAAGTACATCAACAAAGTTCTAAGCATACAGAAATTACCCCAAAGTACAAATAAACACTCACGGTAAATTTCAAGAAACTCTGAAATGTTAGAATCACATCGGTGAGAGTGTTGTAGCTTAAGGTATACGAAGGCCTCGCGGCAGTGTCTTCCTCAAAGTGCATTCATCCGTGTTACTATACTCCTTCACCTCATGTAGCTCTGGTTGGTGAAGGCATGCATAATGAACTCTCACGTGCTCTGGTGTGTATCCCTCCTTAAACTGTACGGATTGAATCTGCAGCACGTGAAAGCGTGCCATTGCCGGTGCCATTTGCCTGTATTTGTATCTTAGTGGGCAAGCCTATTTTATTGTACATGCATGTGATGCTTGTGTTTGTATAATATGGGACTTAGTGGTGGACTCTGGGAATTTAGCGCTCGTGCAAATTACATTTGCACGTCCGTCGACACTCTGAAATGGATAAATTGGTAGGTTGTAGCCTGCGAATGTTTATTTCGTGTTTCGTTTTAGTTGTCACGTATGATATTGTTTTTTTTAAGATGAAAATTCTGTTCTATTTCGAGAACATGAAACAACAATTGGGTTCAAAGGTTTTCGGAATTGAAATTGAATTTTCATTCTACGAATGAGAGAATTCTGATTATTACGAGGATTACAAACATAATTTGAGGAGAATTAACGTGAAAAAAATTAATATCTGCTGTTACTCCGTTTACGCAATTCTCATTGGCTCTTTTCTCGTAGTAATTCCTTTTATAGTAACTCCCTCGCATTTTTATTTTAGTTTTATCATGCATCCTCTGATGCATACGTAATCTTTTACAGAATTTAATGCAAATAAATATTATGTATATGTTTTTGCAATAATATTTCTGGGTTTATTCCTTTGAGATCGAACCGCGTAAACTCTCGGAAAGATCTGATAGAACAATGACGACGAAATTCATACACAACTTCTGATTACATTTTCGTTGCTGTCTACTTATCACAGAATGTGAAGTGAAACAATTCAACGTACATAATAATTCGGAGAGTTCGTGTGCGATAGTGGATGATAAGTGTGACTGGCGCAAAACTTTGTACATTCGGTTCATGAATGTATTCATACATTTGGGGAATACACTTTGAAATTGGAAGTGGTAATTATCGTTAAACCATTTCTGACAAATTGACAATGATAATGACATGCCATTTGCCAAATTAAGAGGATGATAATTAATTTATCACGCGCATGATAATAAACCGATGAGTTCAATGAGGCAATTCTTTTTTATTTTCTTCGCTTTATTTTTTTTCCTCGCAAATTCTTTTTCATTGGCTGTTTTTTTTATTTTATGAGGTCTGTGGCTCTCTGGATCGATGAATAGTGCAATCACAGCGTCGCTTCAATTTCACACAGTTTTCTTTTTTTTTTGCAAACGTATAAATATACACTGACCCAATAAACTAGAACACTGAAAGGCTAAAAGCGAATTTTTTTCATTTCTCATCGCTATCATATTTTGTTGTATTTCAGAAGTGAGGAAAAAAGTGGAAAAAATATGAAAGTACTTTGTAACCTAGTTTCATGAAAATTTTCAAGCATTTTTTAAACTTTTAATTGGAAGTGATACTACAGAGTTTTTTCATAAAATCGTTCTGTGCAGATGAGTAGCGATGGAACATCCAATTTCATCGGCTTAACAACAGAATTTTTTTTTCTTTCACAAATAATTGGTGGAAATAATTAATGATTATGCAATTCCATGGAGTATTCCAAATGGTATAATTACTGTATCAACAGCTTTGTACTAAGCTCAATGAAAATTGCAGTGATGCTTAAAGTGAGTGGAATGAAGATCAGATTATGTATAATTTTCATCTCATCAATTTTCCCCAGTCATCATTGGTTACGGAGAGAACAAAAAAGTCTTGATTGAAGGCGAAATACGGCTCGTTTCGAAGCTATTTGTATTCTTGATTCGAACCTTTCATTTGTGGCTTGATTCATTTCGGAAGAGACCTGATTTGAGCTGGAAAACGCTGAATTTCGATTGATAACGGTAGTCTCGATGAAAATATATAAATTTTTTGGATGTAAAGGAACGTAGAATGGAATTGAAGAGGTTTTAGACATCTAAGCTCAAGGCTAAATTTTGTTTTAAATAAATTGTAAATATTAAATTCACAAAATATAAATTAAATTGGAAATAATCGTTTATATTTTTCAATTTCTTTGCGCATTTTGAAATTTCATTTCCTACGCTGGTGAAACAACAAGCTTCATCACCATTAGAGTTACCCAGGTTACGTGGCGTGGACACTGCTGGCATGTAACCCGCAACACCCTTTTGGGCACGTATCTTCCTCATCTGTGGTGGGAGATACCCAGAAACATTTTTTTCAAGAATATTTCGAGGCCCACCACGCTCTTGTGGATGGAATTTTGCAATTATTGGAATGCGTCCCTCTGGTATCAATTTACCAAAAAGTTTCTCTCAAAAATTTTCATTTTAAAACCATATGAATTTGATGGTATTACAAAACAGTTCTAAAAATTTGATGGGTTTGGTATAATTCGACTACTAAAGAGGCCGTTTCCATAAGATCCCATGTTAAATTCAAAAAATTGTAATGAGATTATTTTCCATATACCCGTGTGAAAAAATTAATGCCGGAAGGATTCTAAAAGAATTCCGACAGAATTCTGTGAGAATTCCGTCAGAAGTTCTTACCGAAGTTCTAAATTTCAAAGAGGCGACAATCAGAATTCCAGAAGAATTCATTCAGAATTCTAAAAAAAGAAAAAAATCACTAATTTTCAATGTTTCTGGTCTATTTATCAGAATAAGTACATAAGAGGCTATTGTACCATTGCTTCAGAAATACCAAGTTCGATATTCAAGCTAAGAAAATGGCTACCGAAATGGAGCCGAAACGTTGGGAAATTTTCGTTTTTGTATTGTGATAATAAACGCGATATTGACCGATGAAGCCATTAATTTATTAATTGATTAAGAAAAACACGGTCGAAGAATCTATTTAAATTACTTAAGCAGTCGAATAAAAAAAGCATATGTGCAGCATTTTACGTCGTCCTCAACTCCGAAACTCCGTTATTTTCAAAAAATTCTTTCCATTTTAATTAATACTTACAAAGACGAAGCGTGAAAAAGGCTTCATTCTGGCCGGAAAAACGGTTGAATCAAGACGATTTCGTTCGAGTGTCTTTTCCGGCCATAATAATGCCTTTTCTCTCCGGCTGTAGAATGATTCAGTAAAATAATTATTTCGAGTGATTCGAAATAATAATTTTACCGAACAGAATATTTCAAGAATCCATCAGAAGTACTTCCTGCTCAATGATGCTCATCGGAACTTTTATTTAGTTGCAATGAAAAGCCGAGGGCAATGAAAAAAGTTCGCCGAGAGAGTTTCGCTTGTTGGTCGCATCCTCGGTATCATTATTCTTATTATTCCCATTATTGTTCCGATTTAACGAGGCTTTGTGTATTGGACTCGTGCCGACCTCAGTGACCTTAGTCAGCCGTGTTGGACTCCCTGGGTTGGCTTTCCACGCCGGTCTTTTACCTCGGTCAGGTCAACGAGCCAAAGAGGCTACTCGTCCATTTCATTATTTCCTGGGAAAATAGATCTGCGATTACTTCTGAATCCAAAGATAATGTGTACCTGTAAGCAAATATTGTCAATTGCACCAATTGTAGTCCTTCACCTAGATAACAAATGAAAATTGTGGCACATCAAAACGCGCAATTAAAAACACTTAGTTCCAGTCTCTTGGGGAGATTCTGAGAATGACAAGCCCCGCAGAGACCCCTTATTATCGCTGTCGAATGGGTCGCGCCCATGAAACACCTACCGAAGAGTCCCTTTTTCTTCATGCCACTCCCATATAATACGTCTACCACATTATATAAATAATAAACTGGAATAAAAAGCCATTGGTCATATTTATTTATCACTCAGTTTTGTTCCAGTCCTTTTCAATTTTCCACTCTTGGGTAAACATTATTGTTAGAATTGAGAAAATTTATTCATGAATTTTTTCGTCCCCTTTTCATCCATCGATTAAAAAAACCGTATAAATTATCGTGAAAATTTTATGAAATTCATGAGACTTTAATGTTTTCAGTGAATAGAATTAAATTTTAAAGATAGAAAATTCATTGTCATTCTTCAGCATCTCGTTTACAATAATTATGGTGATGGTGAAAGTGCTATTTTTTTCTTCTTTCATTTCGTTTCTATTTATTTTTTTTTGATTGTGTAGAAAATGAAATTAACATTGAGCCTGTATTCAATTTGTTAAATCCGTTGTTTTGCCACTCCCCCATAAAGCATTAGACACACTTAACCCATCATCTATATTTTTATTTCTCCTTCATTTATTCATTTTAAAACACAGCATCATGAGAATCATGCGTTGTCTTTCTCTCCTGTCATTGCTATTAACCTATCTTAGAGATCTTTCATAGAAACACTGAAACGTGGGTTTTTGAAGCGTGGGTGGATGACGGAGAGGCCCTTATTTATGATACCGAAGGAGAGTTGAAAACCCGTTGAAGAATTTTCGGGGTGGTCCACGAGCCATCTCTGTCTTTTTTTCTCGAATTCTACAACGAAACGATCTCCGCTGTGTCCACTCACACTACCGTTGCATCCAAAAAACCTCGTTATAACATCAAAGCCCAAGTTTCATGATGCTATCGAAAAGAAAGCAAAAGGGAAAATAAAATAACCGAGTATCTCTAGAATTTCCATAGGGAAATTGGTGGAAGGAGAGAGAGGCCATGTCATCGACCGTTGAGAGCCATGTAACTTCACCAACCAACAGAGCAAACACTTCTTGATGCTGATCAAATAAGGCTCCTGCTTGAGATATTCCTAGATGTTGGTAAATGCCTGTTGGTTACACGTTGCATACATGTAGAAGTACAAACTGAGAATACCGTTCTGTTTTATTTTCTTCATTTTTTAACATTTAACGTTTGTCGTCTACCTCATGCACGACTGCCTCAGCAAATCGTCCAGATAAAAAGTGACTGTTATAGCACCAACCTATCTTCCACACACGAACAGGTCTTATCTGGATGATTGTTCACCGGTCTGTGTAGCTTGGTTTATTTTGAATTTATTTGCTTATTTATGGGACGAAATGATGTCGGAAAAATACGTTTCTGCAGCAATATTAATATTCATTACGAATCCGATGCGCTGAGAGGAGTTTTCAGAATTTATGAAACGATGTAAATATTATTGAGGTTTTATTGTGCTGAAAGCCTTGATTTTAGTGCAAATAATAAGGAATTTTATTAGTGTTATTTGTCAGGAAATGGATTGATAATATTGATGATGGGGATAATTACTAGATTTGAAGGTCAGTCACAATAACGCGCTGTCTGCATCAAGCAGTAGAAGGCTTTCTTATTAACCTATCTGTAGAATCCAAAGCTTAATTATTGTGAAAAAAAAATTGCAATTAGTAATGGCTCCCCTATATTTCATATAATAGTAACTAGTTATTGACAAAAAGATTTTTATATCATTACTGTGTATATAATCTTCTGGAAACCCTTGACGAGGGTCTCTGATATAAGAACGAAACTCAGTGTATTTCAAATTAACAATATTAAAAGTTGAGCGCGATCGTTGAGGCCATTTCTTTATCCTAATAATTTTAAAACGGCCATAGAAAATACATAAAAAAAAATTTCTAACAGTGCACAGGATTACCCTGCTGCATAGCGATTTTCTCAAATTATCTCGGTAAAATTTGTAATTTTTTCCCTTCGTTTATCAAAATCCACTCTCACCATGCTTCTCAAATTTCTAAAATCCGTTCCTCTTTCACCTTGATTCAAGTATTTTATTTTTTTCCGCAAAAGAAAGTACAACAATCATTCTCTCAACGAGTATCATTTTGTTTTAATAATCATGCGCTTGTTTACAAGCTCAGCATAGCATAAATTATATGCTGCTTGTGAATTTCTTTGGAATGAAAAAGATGTTTATTTATATGCGCGAAACTATTCATTTGCCACGTTATTTTCCTTTACTTTCTTTGTATTACGAATTTTTATAACTCGATAATGTCAGGGCTCCCCCTGATATTCAATTTCGATAAGAAACCAACATCGTGATTCTTGTCGACGTTTTATATTCTGACCACCGTGTTACTACCAAGTAATTCATCGTGTACCACTCTCGATGCATATACATATTCTTTTTTCTTACACTCCTTTTTATTCTGGGCCCCTTCGCAGCTCCTTATCTTGAGCTTAATAAAGTACAACGACGACTGGGCGTTAATTATGGCGCCTGAGGGTGTTACCAAAGCGATCTCTCATTTTAGTAATCGGGAGAGTTCATTTATTTCTCTGCATTTTTTTTCTTTCTTCCCTTCATTCTCTTCAATATCACTATAATTTGTTTGTGCTCCACTTTTAATCTATTTCTCATTCGATTTCTTCATTGCTACGATTCCAATAGAATCGATGAGTCCATTTTCATTATTCTACTCGACTTCGTGAAATTCCAATTGAATGAGAATCACGAGGATCTACGAAACTACCGAGAAATAGTATCCGCCACGGCGAAAAATGGGCACATACATATATATGTAATCCAGTTCAAGAGGTAAAATTGCCTCTTCTCCTTTGGCCCCTTATTCGCAGTAAATTTGAAGCAAAGTATCCATGAGAATTTCTGAGAGCAATTGTGAATCTCACGGATAGTTTCACGGTTGATGGAGTCATTCTATCGAATTTATTGTATATTGACTCTTGTAAAATTCTGCCATGGATTATATAACTTGAGGAATGGGAGATTGTCGCAATAGTTTAGAATTATAGCATCGTAGAGAGATAGAAATCGAATGATTGTTGTCTATGGTGTCCTCCATTAGTTCACTTGGAGTACCTTCGCAGTTACACCGAACTTGCATAACTACATATTCATTTGTGGTAAGATTGTCGAGTCATTGACATGCATCATGTTCCACCCCCTATTTCCATTTTGTAGAGTGAACTAACTCTCTGTACATACAACGGGCTTATGTTCTGAATTACGTTATACCTTTTGGTAAAACCTTTTGGTAAAATCTTTTGTTAAAGATGAGAATGTTTTCTTGGAATTATTCGAGGCACGTATTTTTCGGTGGCTAAAATTGAAAGGGATCACTCTCAATCGTTTTCTTTGGCGCATACTTCGATTCGAAAAAGGTTTTTGGGAAGAGCATGACTTATACCGTATATGGCAAGGAATTCGAGGGGCATTGATTGGTGTAAAAAGTTTGAGGAAGATGCGAAGAGAAATAGATTATTTGAAACCTGTAATTTGCGGATTTTTTTTGTTTCTTTAAATGAGAGAGAGATTTTTTTTCTCTTTCTGGCGAATAGTTCTGTTTAATGCAAAAGAACAATGAAAAATTTCTAATTGGACAGTCATTGTTTTACTCGATGAAAGAACTTTTTTCAGTATTATATTCGCCATTAATGGAAGAATTTTCATGATGAAATTTATGATTTACTGCGGAAATCTATTGAACCATGAAATTGTAATTATTTGATCCAATTGGTAACAGTTCTAATCAATCAAGAGGGGACAAATCACACAGCCAGATGACCCTATCGATGACTAATTGAACCAAAACCCCTCACCAATTTACCCGCAACCCAAAGATCCATCACATGCTTCAGAGAATTAATATTGTTCGTATCAGGAGAAGCACAGTGACTCAGTTACTCTGCACATACAGAGTTCCACCATACTGGACAACTCACGTGTGTATGCATAGACGACTACATGAGATCCAAAGTCTCGAATAGTTTGATGTTATAGGTGCACTTCATTCAATACGATTTGCCTTTGCTACGTGCATGAGTTAACGAGGCTTCATCCAATTGTCCGATCGTAACTAGATTTGCCTGAATTATTTCGTACGAATTAAATGCATTCTCCCTCCCCACGACCATTAATGATTAATCAATGCATATATTATAAATGATTTTGGACAATGATAATTTGATGATAATTAACGAAGCAAATGTTTGCGTAAAATTCAATTTAATTGTTTGAGATTCATTAATTATTTCAGTGGATATAAATTGTCAATGTGAAATCGAAACGTTTTAATCGGAATATTGTTCGAGAATAATCACCAAAATTAGTTCTTTCGATGAATTAATAAAGTTAATTAAGAAAGCACTTTCCTACTGCATTCGTTGCCAACTGAAGACCAACAAATCGTCACTATTAAATCTGAAATAATTTTTTTTTAAATAAACGTAACGAGAGAACCATGTGCGTAAGCTGAGCGGCAAGTTGAAACGACGGGGCCCTCAAACGGAGTACAAGCTTCGGTTTCATACCAACTGGTTGGAAAAAGCTCCGTGTTGCACTCATTCCTACCAACGCTCGTGGGATTATCGATTTCAACAAGGTCGACGTCCTAAACCCAACGCTTTTGCTCTCTGATGGCCTTTTTCGCATATACGCCTTGAGGGAAGACCTTACGTTCAACGAAAATTGGTTTTCCCACAACAAAAAAGGTTCCTGGACAAATACAAGACAGAACATTCCCATTTTCTTTGGGGGAAAAACAGGAAAAAGAAGAGAGTTGCTGATTTCGACGGTTCTAGCATCACTGCAAAAACTAATGTTTGACATTAAGACACTTTTAAAACATTTCAGAGATTTGGTATTTGGTAGTGACAATTCAGGTATCTACAAATGACTGAATCTGAAACTTCCTAAATTTTCCACCGGCATAACCTATAAATATGTAC
>JABSMS010010308.1:0-13627 GCA_018902275.1 Aleiodes sp. PSUC_FEM 10030003
TTCAATAAATTAATCGGATTTCGATGTATCTCAAGTGAAAGATTAGAAATTTTTAATCATTTTATTCTTTTAATAAATACTTCATTGATAAACTCGATAAATATTCGTATTTAAGGGTGTTTACCCCAATATAGATCGAATTGAATAGGAAAATCTTTCTCAAACACGTTTCCACTATTTTTAATTATTTTTTTCGTGACTTAATAAAACGAAATTTTATTTTCAGTTTCAACTCTTTTTTTTAATTCTTTTTTTGATAGCACAGTACGTTCGGTGAAGTGGCCCGTGGTTTTAGCCCTATGGGGAATGGGCCATGGCTGTTTGTATCGTCAATATTTACCATGCTTCCAGAACGTATTAATGATATTCATGTTTATCCCTCACTCGCCCTATCACTGTATTCCACCTCACTTATATTATATCAATCGATCGCTATTCTCTCTCTCCACCTTTCTCTTCGGAAAATTAAAATGTTTTTTAGGAAGCAAAAAAGTCTATGAATATACGAAGCGTAAATTAAAGTCAGAGTAAACAAAGAATAATTTTTCAATTGAAATACGTTCAGATTTTTCTATTTCGTCAGTAGTTTATTTTTCTTTTCAAATCAAAGATTTTGTTTCGAGCTTCAATTTTCGGTGCATGAAGAATGATTGGCAATGTCAATATTATAAATAACAGATCCTCCAATATTCTTCTCTTCATATAGTTCTATTTTTTGAATTTGTTTATATACGTCCAATATTGCATGGAAAAAATTCATCAACGGCTCCCGAGCATTCATGTTTAATTCTATAAAAATATCTCTTTGATCCAGCTGTACATGAGCATCCCATTCCACTATTTCGAAATGAGAATTTCGAAAAAGAAAACAAAATGTCCAAATATTCTGAGGGAATAATGAAAAAGCTGGAAGAATAGTACAGCAATTTTCAATAAAAACTCGTACGGACGGAGCAGTGAAAAATATTTCCCCTGTCAATATCACTGCCCACTTTTATTGGAATCCAAAAAAAATACATAGAACAATAAAAGCTCATGCAGTGTCAAAAGCCTAAAAATCCCTCAAAAAACAAATCTTGATTAGAGAGATATTTGTACAATCATGGTCGACTGCTATTAGAGGTAGATTGTAAAATGGTTAAAAAAATATCTGGTCCATTGTTCCATTCTCTGTCCCTTCAAATTAGAAGCATAATACCATTGACAATCGCATATGTACAACCCAGTTAGAATTGTATTTCAAAGATCGTATATGTATGAGAGAGTTCGATCGGATTGCATGCCGCAACGATATTAATCATCGCCGCCTTGACGTGCCCTCGCCCCTTCGTTTCGCGTTATTTACCACCCCTTTTCCCCTTTCGCCCCCTGTTGATGTTGCTACTGCTGCTGGTGAGGCGACCGATATCATTGTGTATGTGCGTCTATTGCAGAGGGGGCAGTTACAATATATAGAACAGAATATATACCTATCGACGTAAAATTAAAAAAAGGACTACCGGGACATCCACGGCTGTGTCCCAGGCGTCACGCGGAATTCTCATAAAAAATACTTGGCATGAGGATTAATTAAAAAATGCCACGTACCGATATCCCATGCGATCACCACTCTATCCGAAGTACATCCTGGATGACAAAGGGATTGGGGGGTGAACAAAAAATTCCAACCAATGGTTTTTCCAGAATCCAGAGGGGAAATGAAGGAAAGTCTAGATAATACCGTCCCCCTGTATTTATCGACAGAAATCAACCGACAAACTGAATCGATTTCGCTTTCTCTCTCTCGTTCTCGCACTCTCTCCACTTCCGGTTTTACTGGGTTTTAGCAAACGCGTCTTCATTGCCGGCTTTCTGTCTGTCATTAAGAAACTCATCCTTCTCTCGAAATTCTCTTGGATTTTCACCACGTACAATTTCTACCTCTTCACTTTCTTCTGGTGCTCCCATCAACGTTCAATGGGATTATCCGCGGCCCTTTCCTATAGATACACAGTTAGCTAGAGGTATAATGACCCCATCCGGATAACTCACTGCCGATTGCGTCGATTAACTTTCATCCTGTGATAGATTTTTTTCGTTTTTTTTTCTTCCGTTTTTCTTTTGGGGTTCTTTTTTAGATTGGCGGAGCAAACAAGTGATCAACTTTTATGTTAGCGCTGTAGGGCACTATCAAAAAAGGAATGATTGAAAATTTCTACTCATGGAGCATCGAAAATAAATTCACTCATTTAATCAATTGAAGAAGCTCGGAAGATGTGGAAATGAGAATTCTGTGGAAATGAGATTCGAGAAGTTTACATGACAAGTTTATCGTCCAAATTTTCTATTAACGAATCTGCTGACTTTTTCAAAAAAATTGTGTTTTGGAAAAACCAAAATTTTGAATAAAATCAGAATTTCCAAAATAATTTTTTTTTAACAAATCGAGAATTATTCATTCAGTAAAGATCGTCTTCGACCACTTTCTGCCTCAAAATTCCCTGGCTATCCACTGAAACCATCGAAAAAGCAATTTTCAATGCATGCGAAAGAATGAAAAAAGCTGAATACCAAAATACAAAACAAACCATTGTTATGACAACGATAAACAATTCATGGTCAATCAAAGTACGAATAAAAAGCGAACATTTGAAAAAATTGAATACCAAACACACACATTATCATAAAGGATAAGGGATTAGTCTTTCAATTTGATAGTATCCCCCAATTCTATTCATCATTGATTACTAAACAATCACGTGAAACCACGAGTTTATCTGTTTCCTACAAAATCGGCGCATGTCAGCTGAACATTAGACATAGAAACTCAATGGCCAAGTTTCGAGACAAATTTCTAAGAACCGCACCCGTAACTATCGTTTCACTCTACAAATAAATCGACTGCAAAATTTTATTAACTGCGCTACATCAGCTGTATGCAATATCAAATGATCAGTAACTCAATGAAAGAACAATAATCTTAAAAAAAAAAAAAGTAACCTTCATTCAATGGAAGCGATACTAATTTGTCGAAAGAATTAAAAAAAAACTATCAGAAATAGTTTTTTTCTTTTCACTTATTGTAGTTCTGTTGAGTCATTATTAACAGTCTTCTGTGCATGCTCAGCTGTTTTAACTCGTAATTTTCTAACGAGTTAAATTCTCACGGTTTACCGATCAACATTAGTAACAAATACGGCTTTTTGGATTGTATTGGCATAGAATAATATTTTATCCGTATATAGTTAATTTTGTTGACTGTTAGTAAATGATGTACTTGTATTTGAGAATATAAATGGCTCGTTAACATTTGAGTAACTCATTTGTAGGTGTACGGTTCAGTTAATTAGGTTTCCATTAACAGCTGGAAAATCCTAATATTTATTTACGTTACCAATTAACACGTCACTGGGTTTTTAATTATGAAAAAAATTGGAATCTATCGCAACCAATGGAATTGTAAGTAGTGTCTCAGAGTACTCGACTACAGTTGAAGACTTATTTTTTCAGTGTTGTATCAAAAATTATATTTTTCTAAATTTGGTGGATTTTTCTTTAACTCTGCAATAGAAGAAAAAATAACGAATTCTTTCTGCAATTATTGAGGAATTTATTATTAGGATTTAGAATAAAGCAGAAAAAAATTAGAATTTTTACATTAGTTTCAATTTAATTGCTGATAATTCGGAAGAACGTGGTTTAATTTATTCGAAAAGCAATTAAACTATTAAGTTATCATATCTCCAGCTTTTTAATTCATGATTCCTATAATTACGATTTAATATTTAATTATCATATTTTTATAATATTTCTTGTTTTCCCATTTTTTTTATATTGTTTATATTGTTTAAATAGTTACAATTACATTCTAATTAAAATTCCTCAATAACTCTATGGAAAATTGAATATTTTTTTCTTCTATTATGCAGTTAAAATATTGTTCTTTCCGCCAATAGTTCCCAAATAATGGGTGAACTCTGTGGTTTTTAATAATTTCGTTATTTCTGCCCGATTCAAGGCATTTCATTCCCACCACCGGAATTTTCACTAAAAGTTAGGAATTCTGAATAAAATTTTTTAAAAAATTCAGAAAAATATATCATCTGATACCGCATCAAAGAAATAAAGGATTAACCGTACTCGACTCCTCTGAATTACTCCCTAACTGTTAAAAACCTGTTGAAAACTTAATTATTCTTCCAATAATTATTTATTGAATAAAAAAAATTAAAAATCAGAAAAATAAAATTCGGAAACAGATTAACAAGTATCCAAACAGTAAATTAATCAATAACACACAACTATATGTTTCACTCAATTTCATGCATGATAGTACTCGAGATAACTCTTGTATATTATCTATAACAACGCCAATCGTTCTCTAATCCCGCGTCGACTCCAAATGACGAATGGAGATTCAGTGAAGAGTTAGTGAGAACATATAGATGAGTATCACAAACGCGTAATTGGCAGTGCCTGGGCTCTCCAAACTGTTGTTCGATATATCTCAAAAGCTTCGCTTGGATTCACGCCATCAGCACCGAGTGCTTATAACGCGACGCACTCTCGCGTGGAACTAAACACAAAAAAATTGTTAAAAAAAAACCAAGTGAAATAAAATACATGTCCTCGTATATACAGACATCCTGGAGGAATTAATCCGTAGGTGTTTGGTGCGTGAGTGCAACGAGGGAACTTTGCAAAAGTGGTGCAGATAAAAAAATGTAAAAAGAGAAGAAATAAAAATGAAGAAGAGATAGGAAAAAGGGGAATGGGAAAGAAACCGAGCGAATGAGACAGATAGAAAAGGGAGAAGAACGTCCAGTTTGCTACCGTGTGTGCGCGCTCAAGGGGACTCTCTAGATGCAATGATTAAGAGTGATTCACGGTCCGTCCGGGACAGATGGCGGTTGCTTTCCTAATGAGTCGTAATTAATGGTTTAGGTATGCGTGTAAGCAATGCCCGGTCACACTTTCTCAGAAATGTTAGCTCGTATTGGTATATCGTGTGGTTGTTTTTAACTGACACATCCCATTTCAGTTCAATGCTAATAGGAGAAATATAATGACACGTCACCGGACATTCAACCGTTACCTTCGAAGATTTCATCCTGAACATTGAGAGAAATACCAGAAAGTAAAAAAAAAAATCCGGTTATGTCTATTGTATGAATAGTTTCATGGTAGAATTATTCAATGCTTAAAATTGAAACGGATTCTTCTTTTTTTTTACTCAACTCTAATTAGAGTGAATTTTTCAATGAACGGAATGAATTTCATGCGACTGAATCCAATAGAAAAACATGAAAATTCATGTGAATATTGAATTGAATTTTTCATTAAACTATACAAGTCTGAGTGGCATTAAATTTTCCAGGTGAATTCAAACATTCAAGCAATCAAAAACTTTATCGTCGTAGAATTCATATCAGTGATATAAAAATTTCAACGAAAATTCATCGTTGATTGAAGTTTGCATGTTCTTTTATTCAAAAAAATCGTTAGCTTCATTCTCATAAATTCAATTTTTATTTAACATTCCACGAAAACTATTGAAGATAAAAAAACTAATTTAAACAGAATAATCCTTCAAAACGTTGGATTTTTGTATTTTTTTTTGTACCTGAATTATTTACGGAAATATTCGTCCAGATAATACGATCGGTTGAGATTGTAATCGTGAAAAAATCGCGAATATGAGTAACAGTGTCTTTTAATTTAAACGGAATGGATTTGTCGATAATTTGTAATTCAATATCCGTTGTTGAAGACTTTTGCTAATGGCGTGTACAAGAAACAAGATCGGTGCAATATTCCTACTTGCCTTCCCCCATTCATTCGATCCCGGCAGTGTAAGAGGGGTTGAAAAAGAAGAAGAAAGCACGGAGAATTGAAAAGAGACCGAAGGCAGAGTAGGAGAGTGAAGGGGGTTCGACGAGTTCTATCTAACTTGCTAGAGCAAATAACACCTGCCGTTCGCGTCGTGTAAACTTTTGCTCAACCTCCTCGAAAGTTAGCGCTTTGGTTGTACAATTCGTGAAGGTATGGGATATACCGAGGGATTGGCACGAGTGGATGGCGGGTTGAATTGTACAGTAGTGGAAGGTTGGAGGTTTTTTTAAAGGAGAAATAGGTGCTAAGTATGAATATTTCCTCCATCTCATATCGCACTGCCCGGGCGAACCCGGGATTTTATACCAGAAGGGAAGAAAAAAAGCATTCAACAAACTCCATTACCAGACATGGTAACTTCTTTTATGAAAGTGAAAAAACATTTAAGTTGAGAGGTAAAACAGGATAAGGAGATTTTTTCTGTCAATGGTTTTTCTGAAATATCTCGGGAGTTAATGGAGATATGACCTTTTTGCCCTGATGCTTTTTTGTAGCTCTTGAAATTCTCTACAAATGAGGTTTTGGACAAAAAGGGCGTATCTCCATTAGTTTCCGAGATATTCGCAAAAGAATCTTGACGAAAAAAATCGACTCATCCTGTTTTACCTCTTCAATACTGATCATTCGCATGCTTGTTCGGATTTTTTTTTAATCTGATTGTTTCCAAGTAAAATGTTCTCTCCTCCAATACATTTCGCTCAATAAAAGAAGTTTATTCCATCATCCTACTATTTCGTTGCAGAATTCGTCGTAAAATTAGAGGAAGTAATTGAAATTTTTTGCGTATAATTTATATGCAATTTAAAGTTCATCTAGGTAGCAATTAACTCCGTTAAAGTTTATAAAAAAATATTCACGCTTTAATTAAAATGAGAATGAACTTTGAAGTGCACGATTGAAGTTTCTATTAACATGTTGATTGAAATTAAGAATTATTACTCTTCCATTATATTTTTAATTATAATGTCTAGTTAGTTAAATATGAAGCTTTAAAAAGTGAATGTCCCAAAAATTCTCATTTTAATTAAATTAGTAAAAAAATTATCGGAAATAATCTGACAAAAATAGGCATTTACCATGACAAATACCTTGAGAATAAAAAAAAAAATCCCTGGGAATATTATATGTATCCTGCTGTGTCTTCAGTAACTGTCTCGCTAGAGCCATTATTTTTACCTCCAAGTTTTACATGCATAAACAATAGAATGCTTGTTCTGACACAGGACGACCTTGAATCGTTGAGATTTGGATGCGAAGATTGGAAGTGGGCATCGGAAGTCGCGTGACCTCGTGAATAAAACCCCTCAGGAGTGTTGGAAATATCCTCCACTCTCTCTTGCTTTCTCTCCCTTCGGTTCTCTTTCTCGTGTCACATAACGGAGTGTACATCGTGTACATCGCGCTTCCGGAGTGGTCGGTTGCCGTCACGCGAGACTTTATTATTGTAACGTGACAACGGTTACAAGCGACGAGCCCCTGCTATTCCGGACAGTTGCTACCATTGGAGAACCAAAAGAGTATACGGTGAAATAGCACAAAGGAGCGTCAAGAGGATCTCTAATTTCTTTCGTTTTCCCTGTCTTCTATCAATTTTAAAAAATTTTCCTCTTTCTCCCTTCTTCCACCAGATCTTTATCTCAAACACTATCTCACCATGGAGAAAAAGCCCTTGAGGCTCTCTGCAATGTTAGAACAAAAGAATTCGAGTAAATTGAGATTATCACAATGTTACAAAGTGTAATTAGTAATTAATTTTTTATCTCTTTGAATGAGAAAGGAGGAAAAAATTCCATTCATTCAGAGAAAAATAAAAATTTTCTTTTCTCCAGATCGCGTGAAAACACCAATTCAGTTCTGCCGAGTCTTTTGTTGAACAAATTAGGTTCTACCGCGCGTCATAATTGCGTCATTACCTGCCAAATTGGTATTATCGACAGCGTCGATCTCATCTATTAGCGTTATATTTTTATGTTTCATTTTCTTTTCTTTTTAAACCTCCTACCATTTTTTCCATCTCTCTCTATCTCTCTCCGCTTGCTTTTATTAGATCTTACGGCCAGTAATTGGCCACGTTCTCGAGAGCGCAGACGTATTCAACGTAATTGCCACAGGGGTAATAAAATTTGTCGGCTAGAGTGAGAGAGGTGAGGAGAGAGCGAGAGACAAGGGGAGGAGTGGAGGTGAGAGCGTGAAACGACAGAGAGGGAGTGAAAACTCTAGTGCGAATCACGGCTTGGTGCAGCGTCCGATTATCGATAAGCTGCCTGAGGGCGAATGTAACCGCGTATTACAGCGGAAATTTCCCCAAACGAGGAACGCGCTAAAAAAAAGAGCTGATTATTGCGCAGAGAGGGGCGAACGTAAAAAGTGGTGGGCAGCATCGACAAAATCGCCGTGAAGTTGGTTTCAGTGCGTCTATTAGCCAGTAAACGATATCCGTTTTTTTCATTATTATTATTATCATTCAGCAACAACTCATTACTCTTAGTAATACGTGTGTATATATCGTCGCTCTAGAGTCAAAAGGGGGTAAGTGCCATTTTTCAAAAATCTACAAAAATCGAATCTGCATTCATTTTTTCATAAAAATGGTACTTACGTCCTTTTTCTAGGGCGACGATATGTATGGAGATATATAAATATATAATGGAGAATGGGAACGCATCTCAAAAAAGTAATACATTTACTTTCTCACCATGTGTGCACAACGTTTGTCTCTGTCGCGTGTATGTAAGGCACTTGCGTGCAAGATACAGATCGGCTGCAGAGCCATATATCGATGCGCGCAATTTGAGACCCATTCTCAAGATATGTTTTAAGAGTATACTCTTATTTCGTATGATTTTACATACTGATTTGTTCCCGAGCTCTGCCTCTCTTCACTCATTCCCGTGTAGAAATTTGAGCGGATTTTCGTCTTAAGGTGTTACCAGCGGTAAATCACTTCAATAACAAATTTATTCAAACATGGCGCAAAATGGAGATTTCAAAAAATGAAAAACCCTCTTTCTTGAGTGAACATCGATGCAGCGTTCACGAATTTACATATTTCTGTCTAAAGTTTTCCGGTTTTCCTAGCGTTTCAGGATAAACAGGATAAGTCGAATTTTTCTGTCAATGGTTTTTCTGAAATATCTCAGAAACTAATGGAGTTACGTACTTTTTGCCCTGTACCTTTATTGTAGCTCTTGAAATTCTCTACAAAAAAGAATTGGGACAAAAAGGGCGTATCTCCACTAATCACCGAGATAATCGCAGAAGAATCTCGGCGAAAAAAATCGACTTATCCTGTTTTACCTCTTCACTACAGAATTGGAAAATAAAATTATAAAAACTGGAAAACATGCATTTACCAATTTTTTTATGAGGCTTCTCATCATTGAGGATCGCAAAATATATTTCCCTCGGTTAAAACAATTGTACTTTCATTTAATTACCTCAAATATGAAGTGAGTGATGCATTAAATCCGGCTACAGCGAAACTCAATTTCGGATGATCGCTGAAAAGAATTCGAGAAAATCTCAATGGGTAGATCAAAAAATAATGTACAAAAGGAAACCTTCGGCAGATAATTTCTGTTGTTTATAAAAATTGTTAAAGTTCAGGGCTTCCGCTTTCATTGTAGAGCATTAAATTAACAAAAAAGTCAGTGACTGTGTTTTTCTAATTTTAATGTTCAACAAATTAGATGCGTCCAAAAAGCCGCTCTGTTTATTAACTAAGGCGGCCTAAGCGAAACTGCGCGTCACGCAAATGCGGAGCATTTCGACTTTTTCGTTCGGACGCTTCTCACGACTCAAAGATTGAGGTTGAGAAAATGGCGTCGCTCCCTTTTTTGTAGAGAATTTAATTCTGCAAAGAAGATGTTATGACTCCCCTCTATCTCTCATGGTTGACCCGAGCAGAATCAAAAAAAAAGAATTATTTTTAAGCTGGAATTAAGTGGTGCTCTCCGACTTATTTCCAGGTCGGATCTGAGTAACCGGATTTAAGTGGTGAAAATTTCCTACACGGGTTTTATTCGTTAATTTCGAACTCGTTTTCACATTGAAGCAAATTAGTTTAATTCGAAGAGTCGTCATGAGAAAACACTTGGAAAATGAAAGGAATGCTGAGGCAAATGGCCAATGGACAATCGTGTTCATGCTTCTCAGCTGGGGTTTTACCGATAGCAATCGCCGCGGATTAATTATGCGTAATGCGCGTTGAGCTTCGTCGAGTATACATTTAGTTAGGGAAACTGAGAGTATAGATACTGTACATGGCTTAGGAGGCTTTAGTTGTGTATACAGTTGAGACGATTAAAGCCCGAGGTATATCTACTGAGTTAACATTCAATTATCATTGTCCTTCCACAAGTCTCCAGCTTCCGCGATAATTACATGTGTATTTCTAATCATTTTTATCTTATTTAATTTTCTTTCGCAGTGGCGATTGCCACATTCTGTTGACCGAGAGTTTAATAATGAGTGTGTAGTTATGTTAGATTAATAATGTTTTATTTCATTTTATTTTTCTTTTGCTTGCAGGCGTAGTCGTAGCTAGAGGCCTCACCATGGAGTGCGGCAAGGGTCGACGGAAAAGTCTGCTTGGTGGGCTCATCCTTGCCTGGTTATTCATCAGCGACTGCATCGTAGCTGCTAGAGATAGAGGTATGTTGAGAACTCAATTTATTTGTTTTTTTCTTATTTATTCTACCGGCGGGACGACCATTTTTTTTCACTGCCTCAATTTTTTTTCTCATTGCAAAAACAGCTGCAATTTATAATTTAAAAAAATATTGTTGCCTATCCATTCTTGGTGAAACAAGTGAATAACCGGAATTCGAAATGAGCTCGATTGAATGGCAATAAAATAATACACTATGTAACTATATTAATATTCTTGGTTATTGTTGCTTGGTTCCAACCTAAAGATTTTCAGATTCAAATAGAAAAAATTAGTTAACATTCAAAAAAATTGAAAATAGAATTTCATTTATTTATCCATAATTCACTCTCCGTGTCATCCGTTTTCTTGCTTATGCGAACGAACATTTAATCCACTATTATTAATTTTGGAAAACGAATAGAAATTCCAGTTTCAGAATTTTAGTTGTTCCGAAAAATCAATTGAATCCGATTTATCTATATACATATACGATGACCGTCTCCTGAAAACGAGTAAATTTGCTTTTCAATTAGTAGCATATTTCGTTATTCTACCTCCATCAATCTACTTTGGAGCAAAATCCTCTCACTAATTTATAAATTAATTACTCCGAGTAGTTGGCACACGAAGGTAAAGCTAATTCCGCTGATTCATGAAACTCTCATCGATTATACAAATGATATTTTACATCATCTCATGCACTGTACTCTCCTGGAAAATTCCTTAATTAGTTGAATAATCAATCTCAACCCCTTAAGTTCTTTCATGTATGAATTACCTCGTTCTCTTATCAGATTCCTCATGCCCCATCTGTTCATACCTCGTATTTATATAAAAACCAATGACCAAA
Organism: Aleiodes sp. PSUC_FEM 10030003; assembly: GCA_018902275.1. Classification (NCBI taxonomy): domain Eukaryota; kingdom Metazoa; phylum Arthropoda; class Insecta; order Hymenoptera; family Braconidae; genus Aleiodes; species Aleiodes sp. PSUC_FEM 10030003. The sequence goes on from JABSMS010010308.1 coordinate 11,373, forward strand.
CCTCAAGAAACTTGATAAATTCAAGAATAAACCGACATTTGAAAGCAAACAGCAATAATAAAAATAATAATCGTAATGTTGAACTTGTTTATTTTGGTTTATATACTCTAGCTCTCAAAAAGGGAGTACACAAACGAGTCCTCGAATTCATACAAGGTAAATCCAAACGCCAAAATAGACATAAAGAGGGAAGGTAGAAGAGTAAAAGCATTAACGAGCGAGAGAACTCTCAACCGAGAAGCACAGAGTGTGTACAAGGGGAGATTTGAAATTGTACTGAGGGATGCAGAAAGAGATGGAAAGATAGAGCGAGAGGGCTACCAGTGAAGATAAAGAGGGAAAGGTTTCCTCCACCCTGTTCCTTCACGATTACCGTACACCTCAGTGCGCCCAATCCACACAGCGGCTGTGTTTCCGCTATTCCGCGTTCACTTTGAATCTCTCCATATACTATATTCCATTCTCACCATCACTCTCCTTCTCGTCTCTTTCTTCATCCCTCTCTTCTCTTCTGAGAGTCCATTCCAGGGTACTTGGTATACATTTTCCTCTGATGCGAATAGATGCAAACGAAGAAGCAATGACACTCTTTTCTCTTCTCTCTTCAATTCCAAACTCCTTGTTCATCTTCGTCTGATGCACTTGAGTACAGAAGCTTTGACTGTCTCGCAATTGTCGAGAGGTATTTTCGAAATAGAGTCTCCTGACGTGCAGCGATTATGCACTGGAGATTTGTCTCAATAAATTGACGTGAATATTCCGCCCCCTACTCTCGTTGTGCTTCCCAATTTGCAGGAGATTATTGTCTTCGACAGAATCTTCTCTCTGTTTCGTCTCAAATTGTGTATAATACGTAGTTTGTCAGACAGAGAATGATCCTTTACTATTTAAATGAACGTACTTCAACATTTTTCCATTTTTTCTTCATCAATTCATTATTATATTTTGAATTAATTTCGTCGGTTCAGAAACAAAAACTCATACACGGAAAAAAAATCATCAAAAATTTCCGAACCTCTTCGGTAACCACGGAATTTTTGAAGAGATTACTTTAAAAATTCGTGAATTTATCAAAAAATTTTGGTGCGTTGCTCAGTAATTTTTTGTTCACCATCAAAATGTCCCACGGTTACTGAGAAGGTACGGTAATTTTTGTTCCTTTTTTTTCCGTGTAAGTGTCATTTTCTTCATTCTTTTTGTTCGGAAAACCAAAGTGGCGTATCTCCTTTTTTCGATGTAATCGGCTTTTCTGAGCATTTCTAGCGACAGTTGTGAAAAGAAACAATTAAAAACAGATTATCGTCGGTAATGAGAATCAAAGGGACGTAACTCCAGCACTTACACCTGGTTTTCAGTGATTTATTGAATTTCCTAAGTTTTTTCAAGGAATAATAATAAGAAGCAGGCGTATTCTCAACACATATGTCTCTTTGTTATTGAGGATTCAGCATTGTGGTCATTTTTTTTAAGAATTCTGTAATAAAGTGTCGAATCAGAATTTTTAAAAATTAATATCAAATTGATATTTAAAAAAAACGAACAAAAATTCAGAAATCCAAATATTTGCATTTCGATGACTAAATCTGGAGAAAAACAGACTTGAGTGTCAAGAAAAGTATCTTCCACTTTAACGTCATAAAAAACATTGCGATGCATTTAGGAGATACACCTCTTTCACTCTGAAATGTAGAATATTTGGTAACTGCCCCTTCGTTTCCATTGTGATGACGTTTAAAAATAAAATAATAGTACGATGGAAAATATATTTCGATTTCACAATTAAACTGAAAAACTTATTCACCTCGTACTACAGAAATAAAATACGGGACCAATTAAGGTATTATTTGACTATGAGAGACAATTGAAATCTGGATACGAATCTCCTCAAATAGAGGAAATTTTAATGAATATAAGTTCTCATAGTATTACTATTATTTCCATGCAAAAGTATGAATTAAATTCAATGACACAATTTTCAATTTCATCATAAATTTCTAAATATTGTGCATTCACTGTGAAAGGTTTTCAAGAAGACTCCGATTTCCAAAATCTTAAAAAAAAGGCCATCCCTTTTTACCCTTCTCCATATCTAGCTCGTTTGTGACCACCAAAACGTTACTAATTCGATTCTCGCGTGCTCAGGGCTATCTTCCCTCTGATGTTGTCAAGTTCGTTGAAAATTTACGTAAGCGAAGTAGAGAGATACCATGCCCCTTCTATGATATATATATTATATACATATACATATTCATATA
>JABSMS010010319.1:0-13626 GCA_018902275.1 Aleiodes sp. PSUC_FEM 10030003
CAGGAAGAATCACTGTTCGAGGAGATGTTGCAAGTGTCAAATGCAGTTAAACCAGACAACATAATCTTCGTTATGGATGCAACGATAGGACAAGCCTGTGAAGCACAGGCGAAGGCATTCAAGGATCGTGTCAATGTTGGTTCAATAATAATAACAAAGTTGGATGGCCATGCCAAAGGTGGTGGTGCATTGTCTGCAGTTGCTGCTACGCAGAGTCCCTGTATATTCATTGGTACTGGTGAACACATTGATGATCTTGAGCCATTCAAAACGAAGCCATTTATATCGAAGTTATTGGGTATGGGCGATATCGAGGGATTAATTGATAAAGTCAACGAATTAAATTTGGATGATAATGAAGAATTATTAGAAAAAATAAAGCATGGACAATTTACATTGCGTGATATGTACGAACAATTTCAAAATATCATGAAAATGGGACCATTCTCACAGATACTTGGTATGATACCAGGCTTCAGCCAGGATTTTATGTCGAAAGGTACTGAACAAGATTCAATGGCGCGATTAAAGAGACTCATGACAATAATGGACAGTATGAATGATGCTGAATTGGATAGTAAAGACGGTGCTAAATTATTTAGTAAACAGCCAGGTAGAATTACGAGACTTGCCAGAGGCTCTGGGGTTACTGAGAAAGAAGTCAAAGATTTGATAGCACAGTATACGAAATTTGCAGCTGTTGTCAAGAGAATGGGTGGTATTAAGGGATTGTTCAAGGGCGGTGACATGGCGAAGAATGTTAATCAAGTACAAATGGCTAAATTGAATCAACAAATGGCTAAGATGATGGATCCAAGGATTTTACAGAAAATGGGAGGAATGTCTGGATTAAAAAGTATGATGACGCAACTGCAACAGGGAGCTGGTGGTGTTGGGAATTTAATGGGCGGTTTTGGTGGCAAGTCCTGAGACTCTTGAGGGAAGTAGGAAAATTTGAAAAAAAACTGCCATCACAAGAAATAATTAATGAAACATCTCGAAGTATATTTTCCTGTTCATCGTGGCACATGTGAATTAATGTTATCCGGTTATTTTCTCTTCCTAATTTATTGATTAAACGACGAATGGGAGATAATCTCTATTTTTTTCATTTCTTTTAAATAAATGAATGGAAATTGAAACATAATAGGAGGCTAAGTCGTCATTTTTTTAAAAAAGTCTCAATTTCACCGGATTAAACAGTATAATTAAGAAAATATCGATCATGAGACTTTGCAATAGAGTGAATTTTAATGTAAAATTTAATTTTTTTGTAAATAAAATACGGTTAAAGAGTAATATTGATTGGATTATTCATTGTGTTTATGATTTTATTGAATTTCTTTTGAGGTTTGAATGAATACTTTGAAATTACCGCCGTTTTCAGAGGCGTCGAGGCGCCATTTTTTTTCTCAACTATTTGGACAAAATTGATAGGTTAATACAACGCCTAATTTTACTCTCGTCATTTTGGTAAAAATCATTCCTCCGTCGGCTGCATCCCAAAGAAATTACTGATTATTCTAATTTCTATACAGGAGTAAAGCGCAGGTATTTACACTAATAATTACATTCACTTCTTTAGGGTTGAGCTGATCAATAAATTTGATTAAACGATGAATTTGTTTATTATTATTCCATTTAATTGGAGCAACACGGCCGGTTAACACCGGTGATTATCTCCTCGTCTCTTATCTCCTGAAATGGACCGAACATTCTAGAATTAATTTCTCCGCAATTAGTCAATTGGTCGAGTAAATTATACGCGAATTAATAAATTCTAAATACAAAGAGAAGTATCGGATTTCAGGGAAATAATTAATACGTGAATTGTTTATTAATTTCTTTAGAACTGCGCATCATGTCGATTCCGATAAACAAGGAGCACCTTGCTCCCCTCAAGGTGTTTGTGAATCTCTGCATGAAAAATCCACAATTATTAAACTTACCTGATCTTGCATTTGTGAGAGAATTCATTGAGCATTTCGGTGGGAAAATTCCAATTGAAAAGAAAAATGAGAATAATCAAGAAACTGAAGAGACTAATGAACCCGATGGAGAGAAAGAAGAAACAAAAAAATCGGAGGATGATGATGAGGAGAGTGATCTTGAACTGGACATGACTGGAGTTGTTGGTAAGATTATCATTAAAATATTTAGGGACTAAACAAAGTTGAAGAATTAAAGAATGAAATTATAGAGAAGAAAAATTAAAAAATCGAGTGTTCATTATTTTGCAAATATCTCCAAAACTACGAGCTTCACGAGAACTTGTCGAGATCTTTTTTGTAGCCCTTGAAATTCTCTACAAAAAGATTCCGACATTTCTCTCTGAACCAAGTCGTTCCAAAGTTATCCTCAGAAAGATAAAGACCAACAATTTTTTTTGAATTAATTTGCAGAACCAGACAACGATCCACCCCAGAAAATGGGTAATTTGAGTCTTGAACCAACGGAAGATGAATTGGCTGAGTCCCAGTCAAAACGCTCACAGGCAGTCTCAGCATTTGGTGAAAAAGATTATGACAAAGCAATTCGGCTTTTCACTGAAGCAATAATGTTAAATCCCCATGCAGCAGTACTTTATGCAAAACGTGCACAAGTTTATTTATCAATGAGTAAACCAAATGCTTGCATACGTGATTGTAACAAAGCCCTCGAATTGAATCCAGACAGTGCCGCAGCACACAAAATTCGTGGTCGTGCTAATCAATTACTCGGTAATTGGGAGGATGCTGCTAATGATTTGAGATTAGCATGTCAATTTGATTTCGATGAAGAAGCTGATGCGTGGCTACGTATAGTTACACCAAATGTAAGTACATTAAAAATCTACGTACATTTTTTAAATCAATTTAATCATTTAAATATATACATTGCATCATATTTTTTAAAATAATAAAACACAAGGAGAGAAAAGAAAAAATAATAACGAGGCTTAAAAGCAAAATCCACAGCACACAATTCTTATTTAAAAACGGAGGTACATACAATAGTAATTCCTACTTAAATCTAAAAATTAAATTAACGCTTTAAATTAATTAAACGTATAACAATGATCAAACGTTGAATCAATTAAACTGCGAGTTTAATTAAAACGTTTAATTTACTTATTTCTTCATTCTCATCAAAAGTTCTACAAGAACTCGTGACAAGCATCGATTGATTCATGATAAATTAATCATTGAATTGAAATAATCAACTTGTTTTTTTCATCAATGATAATGAGATTCTGATATTCAAAGTCGTTTCGTTGGTTTTGATAAATAAATAGTTAATATATGCTATGAAAAAAAATGCATATAAATAGCAATGACGCATTTTTCGGCAAACAAACAACTGTAGAAATGAGATATTTTTTTGTCAATATTATTTTCACGGTTTCTTATTTTCTTTCTCTTTCATCATACGAACACATTAATCAAGTTTTTCTCCATTTTTCTTATCTAAAAGTTACATTATAATGAATTCTTCCCCTTGAATTGAATTATTGAGGGGGAAAGCAAAACTAAAATCAAATGAAGATGATTTTTTTTGATTTGCTGTTCTTGGATGATTTGTCCTATTCGTTTTGAACTGCCCGCAGCTCAGAAGCGAAATTAATCGATGATGAACAACTGATCGATGAAAATCGAGAATGACAGGCACAAATTATTGCGAGAAACGTGCACATTTCTTATTATTCGTTTTTTATGACAATTAGAAAAAATGTTTCTTATGATTTTTCGTTTATTTCTCTTATTTTATCTTTTAAAATGTTGAATATCTCAACTTGCTGGCGGCTGATTGGATGATTCCTGCGTGGACACTGCTGCCTCAACGAGTTTCTTGTATTTACCAACTAATTCTGGTAGATCATAAGCAATTGCAACGTCCAACCTGTTAATTGGACAGCCACGGAAGTACGTGCAAGTTGAACTGAGCGATTGGAAGTCGTACAATGGGTTTAAACGGAAAAAGTCTCTGTAAACATCGGGATCGGGTAGATCGTAGCGCGATATATTTGTCAATGTACTTAGGCCCTCGTAAATATGATAATCCTGTGGATTTTCAATGATTTTGTCGCTTATATCTTTTTTATTGCCGAAGAAAGTCTTGTGGTTGTAGTAAGTCGTTAAATAGCAGTCAACCATTTTTGCGTGATTACGAACACGAACCTGGAATTTAAATAAAATTTTATGAACAAGACCGCAAATAAAAGAAGCCATTAAAAAGGAAAATGAATAAACTCACGGCAAATCTTCTTGCACTAGCTATTTTATGCTCAACTCTTTTATCAATTGCCGATCGTAAATCACGGAGGAAAGCACGCTCCTGTGCATAGAGCAATCGAGTTGGTGCTCCGGCCTCATAGGGCAATGACCACAGTGACGCTGAGTACATAATCGGTGGTTCAGCACTCGACATTAATGGTGAAATATTCCATATGAGTGCACCCTGAACTCTCATCAATTCTTCTGGCTTAACTTGATCAGCTTTGTTCAATATTATTCTTGTTTGATATTCACGGCCTTTGAGTTGATCAAGTATTGCCTCAGTCTCTGGGCCAACGTCCAATTTTGATGGATCATAAACGAGGAATATTATGTCAGCTCTGTCAATGAACCACTGACATGCGTCATTGAAGGGAAATAAACGTTGGACTTGTTTACGTATTTCTAAAATTCCGGGAATTTCTACGATGTTAACCTGCGAGAGAACAAAGCCATTGAATTTATCTCCGATGAGTTCGGTCATTACGAATTTATCTGAAATTACTGGGTTCGGTTGCACTTTTTTTTCTTCAATTACCAACCTTTTCGAGGAGTTTGTTGTTCAGCTTCAACCCCCTGAGACGATCAAGCATTCCTTGCCCAAACTTTTGGAGTCCTGAAAATGTCCAATCAGCAGCCAATTGTGTACCATCCAGCACTTCTTCCTCTTCACCGTGCATCACAATATTGAAATAAGCAGGCGAGGGTTCCGCTCCTGATCAACATCATTTGATTATTAACAAAATCGTAATGTAAGTTTTTATTTAAAAAAAAAATCAACTGAGAATGCGAATTGATTGTAAAATTTTTCCATGAAAATTAATATTTTTAGTCATTTTTGCTTTCTCACCTGTTCTGAGCGCGGTTGGTTTGTACTCCGTGTCAAGAAGGTAATTTATTATGGACGATTTTCCACCGCTCCATGGCCCCATGAAGAGTACAAGGGGCTTCGAGAAAATTTCAGGATCTTTAACAAATGAACAAGAAAATTGCACTGCGATATTCTAGGAATCAATTAGTTTTCAATAAGATATCGATTCCTGTGAACACACCTCCAAAATGTCGGTTACTCAAGTCTCTGTACTTGTATAGAGTCTCCAAAGGTTTGATAGCAGTGTCATAGAGTCTCTTCAGTTCCTTGAGAATAACATCAGAAGCTTTAGCAATCGCTGCCTCTTTTACCTCATTGTCTTGATCAACTCTGAGTATCTGATTGATGTGATCTCTGGGCCGCAAGTTCTCCGGGATTTCGATCTCCTCGATTAATTCCTCTTCAGGCATGGATTCTCTTTCTTCTTCATTCTCACCTTCTTCTGTAAATTCAAAAATTCATTGAGAAAATATCTCAGTTTCTAATTTTTAAGCTATTCTTACCTTCCTCTTGAGACTTTTCCTCTTCTCCCTTCTCTTCACTCTCTCCTCCTTTGCCCTGTTCCTCACTTTCTCCTTCTTCGCCTTTTTCATCACTTGCCCCTTCTCCCTTTTCATCACTTGCCCCTTGTTCTCCCTTTTCCTCATTCTCTCCTTCATCTCCAGCCTCTCTCTTCTTCCTGCTCTCTACATCCTCAGCACTAGCATCAACCTTTTCAGCTTCCTCTGCTTCTACACTTTCAACAACTTCCTCTTTCGATTCACTCGCTTCCTCATCTCCCTCTTTCGAATCAGGCTTTTCCTCAACCTCCACTGATTCACCTTTTTCATCATCCTCCTTCGAATCTCCCCTTTCACCTTCCTCCTCTTTCGATTCAACCTTCTCATCATCCTCCTCTTTAGTATCCGCAGCTTCCTCAACAGACTTATCTTCTCCCAATTTCTCAGCGTCTTCAGTCGCATCGGTTTTTTCCTCACTTTCCGCGTCTTGCTTCTCCTCAGATTCCTTCTCTTCCTCTTTCGTCTCGCTCGAGTCGCCTCCTGTCTCTTCAGCTACTTCCTCTCCCTCTTCGGAATCGGGCTTAGCTTCGTCTCCCTGCTCTTCAGATTGTTCCTTGTCCTCTGATTCAGTATCTGAAAGATAGAAAATTAGAGTTAATCATTTTACAAAACTCATCCGGTGATAGAACTCACCCGGTTGAGTGTCAATTCCGCTCTCACCAGAGTCAGTCTGTTGCTCCCCAGAAACCTCTTGCGTACCATCGTCAGTTTCCTCCTGAGTAGCTTCCTTCGAATCTTCCTCTTCAGCTTTTTCCTCTTCTTTAGAATCTCCTTCATCAGGTTTCTCTTCCTCTGCTGATTCACCCTCTCCGGCTTCTTCTTTTCCTTCCTCCCTCGACTCATCATCTCCAGTTACATCCTCAACCGTGTCATCCTCACCTGTTCCATCCCCATCTTTCTCATCTTCTCCTGCTTCAACATTATCTTCCACAGATTCTATTTCGTCTTCAACTTCTACTGTTTCTACTGTATCCCCAGCTTCTTCGTCATCGGTTCCTTCGGCTTGATCGTCGGTTTCGCTGTCATCCTCTTTCTGATATGAAGTTGGTATTTGTCGTTTTTGTGTTGATTGTCAATTTGCGGGGAAAGAAAAATGATCAGTTTTCACAAGACATTTTGAATTAGAGTCAAGTTACTTACAGAGTCAGTGAGACCTGCATCCTGCTCTGCCTCCTCACCCTCGTCATCTTTGCCTTCCTCGAGAGATCCTTGAGATAGAAAAAAAAATGGTGAATCCACATGAAGATTTACGTCATTTTGCTTGAGCCTCAGAAATAAAAACCGTCGGAATAATAAACTCACCCGCTCCTCGATCCTTCAAAGCCTTTTCGATGTACGGTCGACATTCAACTTCAGACGGCTGATTCGACTGATCGTCACCTTGCACACCTATCCAATAAATCAAATTCCTCGATTAAAATCATCATCTCAACAATAAAACATTCATCCACAATCCAACACTTCTCTGCAAACAAATATCTCCTAAAATTCCTTCCAACAATTCCGCACATCACTCACAAAATCAAACATGTTGAGTGCCTGTCTTATCTCGCTTGACTGTAAAATTAATGAAGATGAAGGAAACACAGATAAAGAGACAGTAGGATTAAATACCGGGGTTGGGATGACGCCCATGGTCGACGAAAATATCTGACCCGCCAGATGACGCAAGTCACTTAAAAAACTGAGGAGGAATAGGTGGATAATTGTGAATACCAAAATGAATTATAATTCCTTTATTCAATCAAATTCAAACTACATGTAATCGAAGATGACAGGTGTTTATCCCTCCAACAAATTGGCCTAATGATACCTAACCCTGAACGTACACCTATTGAACTTCATGATGAGGGCCAAGAATTCGATCGAACACGTAGACACGATACACAACAAGTTGCGGATGAAGTTTTTTCATATTACTTTCATTCGATAAAAAGCATTTGTCGAAGCAATGAAAGGGTTTGAAATTTCGTCCACTTGTGATCATTTTCTCGGAATATTCAGAAATCTAAGGGAATGAGATTTTCATGAACGTTTTTTGGAGAGCAATGAGACCTGCTCAATTGATCATAAAAATTAAAACAAGGCAAAAAATAATGGAATTCGTATAATCGCATGAAAGAGGACATTATTGATATGTATCTATTTAAAGAACCACATAAAAGCATTTCAGCAATTTGAAAATGTTTGAGCAGTGGAAAGGGTTTTTCGCGTGTTGAAGCAGACACACGCATACAGTGTTAGAACTCAGTGGTGATCGTTTCACCCCGAGACATCTAAGTTTAGACAGTCGGGTAGGCGGTACCACCAGGTTTTCATGGCTCAACACAGTCACCCGAGGAAACTGATTTAAATATATAATTTGTATGTATGCAATGTATCACTCATACGTGTCCATCAATTATTCTATTCTGCAGAAAAAAATGAATTCCTCCAATCATTGGATTGATTAAACCATCGCATACCGAGAATAATTCCCCGGTTTTTTTAGATTTATGTAACTCTTCTTGAATTATAAAAATCTATTTTATTCCGGTTTCTGAAGATAAAATTAGAAAGCATTTCACTGCTTTGAATAACAAAAAAAATTGAGAAGCTAAGAACGAACGGTAATAGTTGTATTACATAACATTGACCTTCGTCAGTCAGTCGTCATGTTTACGTCAGTAAACAGAATGATGCTGTGATGCATAATGTTATGACAGTGTTACACTGACCCAATTATTGCCAAAAAAATCTAATTTTTGAAAAGTAAAATTTCGAAAAAATTCCTACATCTGCTTCGAGGTTTTATCTCAGTGGAATTATGAAGAGACCAATGTGACCTTGCGTTTTACATAATGGAAGACGAAAATATGTGGACTATAAATAATTGCATGAAAAAGATGAAGAATTTGATAGAATTTTCCATTCCAATAATTCAAAAAATATTTAATTCGTCATCGAGTATCAACGACACTTATGATAAGACAATGACGAACGGTTTTTGTTTAACACGATGTCATTAACCAAGTGACACTGTTCTTCGGTATTTAACTAGAGTTACTCACCCTGCAAGGCCACGGTCAGCAGTGCGATAATCAGGCCCAGAAGTATTGCGGGCCTCAGTCTAACTGAGCCCGTCATTATTTCGTTATAAAAAAATCAATTAAATTAAATCACCAGGCACTTCGTAAATGATAATTAACGAAAAAAAAATAAAAAAATAAACCAATTAAAATAAGAGGGCTGCCCCGATTGAGACAGCTCTTAACACCCTATTGCACTAAACTGTCCCCGCGAAGTTAACTGTCCCACGTCCGAACATCCAAGATGAAACACCAAATCCCCTTTGGGTACCGACTAAATCTGCCTTAGTGCCATCGCCCCGTCTTACCTCGCTTACACACCCAACGTACGTGGAGAGCAAGCAGCGCTTGCCACACTATTTGTTCTTGCCATCATCACGTTTTAAATATTTTTTTTATTCGTCTATATAGATCAATTTTTGGCCATTACTTACGGTCAATTATGAATTAGTACAGTCGGATGAATAACATTTGTTTGAGCTCAACAAGCAATGTGCTTTGAGGATTTTTTTGTTACTTTATATGACGGGAAGGAGAGTAGAGGTTCCTTCATTCCGCAGGGACAACCATTGAATTTTATTCTTAATTATTTTATTAAAATTGAAAGATTATAATTTTAGATGCAGTTCTTTTAGAAATATCTTAGAATCCAATGGAGATAGAGCAATTTTCACAACGATCTTTTTTGTAGCCTTAATGGTCCTCTACAAAAAAGGTCTTAATGAAAATTTTACCATCTCCGTTAGATTTCTAGATAATCCACAAAACTTGAGCTTAGAAAAATTCTTGGCATTCAAGTATTGTTCAAAATCAGAAATCAATCGGGGATCAATGAAAAATCAAATTGATCATTAAGAAGAAAGAGCATAATTCCAAAGTCATAAATAAGTTACGCAGAATTTTCTGAAATAAATGACGAAATTCATCCGATTAATAATTACGTAGTACGATGTTTTTTTAGAAACACAAATTTGGGTAAGTATTTGAAGTAGCTCTGATTGAACGATAAAAATTGATGTTAGAGGTGACTAACTAATATGTTAGTGGGGGACATGGTTTTACGGTAAAGCGTATGGCCCACGGGCAGTGGTTAAGCGTTTCGCGACGCCGAGCGCCTTTTATATTTAGATGTGTCCGGGCCGTCGCCGTATAAGGTTGCCGTTAGTGCTGAAACATTCAACCCCTTCACCTCCTTGGTGTTGCCCATCCTTACATCAAAATTTCCGAATTTTATCATTCTCCGTTATTCTGAAGCTATTATTCATCGAAGAAACCCAGAAGTCCGATGTGATTGACCTGTGCGGGGGTCAACGAGGTCACGCGTTGTCGTTGAATTACACGAATCATCCTATCCCCTATGAAATCTCATCTTTCATTGCAATGAATGTTGAATAGTAATCACTAATAGAAAACACTGGTTATGATTGCAGGCTAGGAAGATCGAGGAGCACAAGAGGAAGAAGGAGAGAAGAGAATTTGAGAAGGCAGAGAAAGCGCGTCTTGAGGCAGAAAGAGAGGCACGCGAGGCTGCTAAAGCACGTGATGCTAATTCCCGTCCATCACAGACTGATGATGGAACAGGTGAACCATCAATGGGTGATTTTTATCAGTACCTCAATGATCCAGAGGTTCGGGCAGCTTTCCAGGTACGCTAAAAAAATTTGAAAAATTACAAAACCTTGAGAATAATTGTTTTCTTATCTCAAAAAGGATCCAGAAGTATCAGCAGCTTTCGTTGACATCTCGTCAAATCCAGCAAACATCCTGAAGTATCAACGTAATCCAAAGGTAATGGACTTAATCAGCAAAGTAGCATCGAAGTTTGGTGGTGCCAGTGGATTCCCAGGAATGATGGGCGGTATGCCTAGTGGATTCTTTGGTGGTGCAGACACTACGCCAAAGCCATCCGCACCTAGAAGCGATGACGACGTTGGCCTTGACTAAGAAACTCGTTATCCCCCACTCAGAGTCTCTTGTTTACCTTTCAAATGAAGTTCATTGTCGCAAAACATTGTTCTTATTTTTCTTTTTTAACTGCAATACATGTCTTACTCATTGCTGCCACAATAATCACTGCTTTGGACCCAACGTAACGATTAATTACTTTTCATTTTTTGAAGCGAGAGGAATAATCAACGATAAATATACTGTATGTCGAATTACTGCTTTTTTTTAATACTAAATGGGAATTAAATGGAGAAAAAAAGTATGGGAGTACTTTTTTTGTTAATTGATTGAAGTAATGGACATTCTAAACAACCAATGAACTTTTAAAAGGATGGAGCGACTGAATGATTGAGAATCTTAATTCATCCACAAGAATTATGTAATCTTATGGAATAATCATAAAATGATAATAAATTTACACAGAACTTAAAGTCCTTGCTTAATTTTATTCTTAAAAAAATTATAATAATGATAACAATGAAATAAATACATTAAGTATGTGCTTTGAGATTTGAGAAATAACATTGAGCTAATACAATAGTAATTTATACTCGTAAATTATGCAGACACTCATAAACTTACGGAGTGCTTGAGTATTCACCGTTAAATGACGAAAGTGGCCATAAAAAAGGAAAAAAAGGGAGGAAGACATTTGAAAACCTAACACCTAACTGTACAATCATCGTGGCTGTGGTCATAGTCCGCGGTATTTATGATGAAAAAACTTAGAAATAATATTGCACGCTCCACGCAAAAATTCTGTACATAAAAAGTAATTCCATTATTTTTTAAATTTACTCCCTTTTTTTCTTAAATTTTGACTGCAATTTTCGTTAAAGCTTTCTTTAAGATTAAAATTTCTTTCAATGCTCATTGGAGTAAAAGTTAAATTTAATAGCATTAAATAATTAATTGATGATGCAATGATTGAAAAATTATTGAGTCGGTTGTCTTATATTAAGCATATGAAGGTTTGGGTGCCATGGCACTTTTCTGAAGGTCGATGTCCTTGCACCAGTCTCTTCATAAAGAGTACTGGTTATATTATCGATATTCTTATCAAGACACTGGCCAATAATGGCGGAATTATAATCTGAATAAAAACCTCTTGGTTCATTGTGAACACGACAAGAGTTACGATGACGATGACGATGATGATGTGAATGACGATGCATTGGAGCTGGTGCGATGAACCTCATTACTGGATTAACATCAAGATAGAACCAACTAGCACTGTCCATGTATGGATGGAGATAATGAGCTCGTTCACAGGTAAAATCATTGATGAAATTATTTCTATCGTCGAGGTAAGGATCCTCATTGATCGTGACAACTGGGATCCTTCGCCGTTTTTTTCTGTGCTGTCCGCGATGTGTTTCTCTATGTTTTCTGGAGTGTTGGAAAGAATTCGATCAATTTAGAAGACCGTAAATTCGGTTTTTCGTGAATATCTCCGAATCTAACAGAAATAGAAAATATTTGATAAGAACCTTTTTTGTAGTTCTCAATCCGCCCTACAAAAAAGGTTCCTACGAAAATTTCTCTATCTCTCTCCGTTTCCGAGATATTTCCAAAAAATCAATCACAAAAATTAGAATAAATTGTTTGTACAAGATTCTCACCTACAATAATTTTCTATTGGCGTCACGTGTCGTCAGTTGAGCGACAGATGCCCCCTGGGTGTTCTATAGCACTTGTTCCAAGCCTCGAGCAACAAGACACAGCTGTGAAACCTGTAGAATATAAGCAAAGGCAAACATATCCTCGATATAATTCCCCAGGCCAAAACCCCGAAGAATCTCAGTTGCAATTCTTGAGTCAGCCAATTCTGTGTTATGACAGTATCAAATGCCCACAGTACAGCATTGCTGAAGAGTAAAAAGGTGATGACTTGTCTCGACGGTTTTGTCATTAGTTGATACCTCGTTATGCACGATCTCTTCGATGCCTCGGCAATCAGTGTACTCTGTGCAAAACACTGAACAATTTGGAGTATCGATGCTGTCAATAACATAATATGCCTGCCGCGTGTGTCATTGTCAACGAATTCGTCATTTTTCTGGCTCGATAGTGCGCATGCACAAACGACAATTGTGAAAATACAGTAAATTTGTACACCGAATATCGATACATTCGATAATATATTGTCGAGCATTGATGGCACTCTTGATACAACTGACATTTGACGGACTTGGATTAATCCACTTGCTGTCATGACACAACTCAATGAGAGAATACCAATTAATGTACCGGTTGTTAACCATGATAATGTCGATGATGGAAAGTCATCATTCTCTCTGACAACTAGGAATATCAATATAACAACAATTCCAGCTGTCATACTGAGGATACCAAGGAATAAGCCTTTGCTTGATCCATCGCAGCCAATTCTGGTTTGACCGGTAATGTCTTTCATACTGTGAAACTTGTGTTGCTTGCTGCTGAATCTACTTTTACCAACGTTACGGCCCATTACGAATGTGACTGCTGCTGCTATCAGACTGAATTGCACGATGAATGGATAGAGAAAGGGCATGCTTGAGGTCCATAATTGACCCAGTGTGTTTGTGTTTAGGCACGCTTGGAAGGTTACTACTTGGGATATTTGCTCGTCTGATATTGGCTGGTAGTAGGATCTCTGAAGGTCTTGTTGCGTTGTCAGTTCATCTGCAGAATGATAAAATAGGTAATTAGTAGGGATATATAGGGGGAGGTGGGGTAAAATGGACACACCCTAGTTTTGATGTTATATATTATGAAAATTTCAAGAAATCGAGGGAAATATCAAAGATAGGTTTATTTTGATAGTTCCATTGGAAAGCTGAGGAGATTCTAAGTAGAAAACATGTGTAAAAATTAATTTTTTTGATATTCTAGAAAATTCGAGTTTTCTGGTCAAGATTTGAAGGGGTCCCCCTTTCCAAAAT
>JABSMS010010341.1:0-13622 GCA_018902275.1 Aleiodes sp. PSUC_FEM 10030003
TTTTACAAGATTTTTTAAAAGTTTATTAATAATAAAACTTGCTTAAAGATAAAGTTAAAAAAGTTCTGTCACTGATTGATTTCTCATTAAAGCTCAACGTATTTCAGTCTTTTTTTACCTTGTATTTAATTTTGATGACCCATGCCGGTTCGCCCCTGTGAGCTTCTGGTGGTAAATGAATTTCCACTTTGTTTTCTTTGGCCACCCACTGAAATAATAGTGAATTGAATTTATCACCTATTGGAAATTGATGAGAAAACATTTATAGGGACTGATTAACAAGTGAGTTATAATTGAACCTTGAGTGCTCCTGGGAATCCGAGGATATTGAAAATATATTTGGCATTAAGAGGTAAGGCACCCAGTTCCAGAATATTGTTGTCTGGCCAACTTAGGACGATAGCATACACAGTCATAGTAGTTGAGCTCATTGTGTACCAAGTGTCACCAGTTAGTGTATCATTTTGATATGACCAGGGCTTAGTCTTGTAAATTCCTTCGCCATTTACTTTCAACCAACGACCTGAATATTTAATTAACGTTGAAAAGTGATCAAGACCTTCATCCCAATAAGATGAATTAAATAAGATTTTTTTTTCATTCAAAATTAGTTTTTGAGAAATATTTCGAAATGCAAAATAGGAAAACGTAGCTAACAACTCTTGGAAAAAAATAGAAATAAAAGAATGGAACTAAAATGAAAATAGCATTTCAATAAAAATTCTGAGAATAGGAAAAAATGGAATAGAAATATGAAATAAAATTATATCTAAAAACAATACTGGAGATTTTGGTATTGTATTTGGTATTCTATAATTTCAAATTTTTTTGGTAATCGGTCGGTTCATTATGGAACTTTTTTCCTCGAGTTTCAAAATATCAAAAAAATCGATTGTATAAAATGCTTGAGTACTGAAATACTTAACCCATTTCTTTGAGGCGGTCTTGAAAAATTGGGGGAATAATTCCATCCTTCGTGGGTCCAACATTCATAAGAATATTTCCGCCACAGCTCACTGTAGTTACCAATTCCTTAATTAATTCAGCAACAGTATAATAATCTTCTAGAGTTGCATGACGTCGATATCCCCAGGATTTTTTGTCGATTGTCATGGCATTTTCCCACTTGTGTTTTATGAGATGTCCTGGGAAAGACAGTGTATTTTATAGACTAGATAGATCAACGTAATACATTAAATTCAGCAGTGAAGCGGTGAAATGAGACCAGGGAATTTTAGATCCAATTTCCTCCCATCTCTTTCATCCTACCTGGATTATATCTGTCAATACATGTGTAAACATCTCCGTGAATACAATTCGTATTCTTTCCCCATCGATCATTGACGACAACAGTACTCTTAACTGGACTTTCATTGAACAGCCACACTAAGAATTCCTTAGATTTCCAATAAATTTCAGAAGCCTCCCAGTCTCCATCACTCCACAATACATCGGGCTCGTACGTTTCAATCAATTCATACATCTCTGGTAGCATTTTACTCTGAACAAATAGATCAGTGGTAAAAAGATTTTCTTTATCTGCTAAGTATAGTGGATTGAACCATTCGAATAAAGAATGATAAAGACCGAAATGAAGATGTTCTTTTGATCTAACTGCATCTCTCAATTCCCCTGCACATGAAATAATTTAATAATTATCTAATTTGGACTGATTCTATTAAAACTATGACGAAAATTTACCAACTAAATCCCTGTGAGGTCCAGCATCCATGGAATTCCAGCTGAATGAATACTTGGAAGGCCACATCGTATATCCCTCATGATGTTTACTTGTAAGTACAACATACTTAGCACCAGATGCTTCAAATAAATCAGCCCACTCAGTTGCATTAAAAAATTCAGCTGTGAAATCACGTGCGAAATCCTGATAGGTAAAACCTGGTTTATAATTTTTTGCCATAAAATCTCTGTATTTCCTTGATGTGCTATTTTCCCCTGTAGAAGAAGTAACCTTATAATACAGCGATCTCAACTCTTTTTTTTTAATTGACAATTATAGATAAATGATTAGTTTCAAGATCGAAAAAATGCCTTGCCTTGCGTTACCTTTTAAAGGAAACTGGGGCAAAATTGGAATATTCTCTATACCGTATTCCATTTTGCCCCGTATCCCGTATTACCAATTCCTCTATTCCTGTTATTTTGCGAAATGATATGAACTGTTCTAATATTCTTAATTTTACATTAGTTAATAATGTTTTCACCTTTCCAATTTGTCCAGAACCACTCAGAGCCAAAACTGGGAACACTGTAGACTCCCCAGTGAATAAAAATTCCAATTTTCGCATCGTCATACCAATTTGGTAGTTTTCTTGAATCTAAACTCTCCCAAGTTGGAACAAAACTACCAGTTGAATCTTTTGAATTTAAATCAATGCCTTCTAAATAATTATCAACAATATACAAATCTCGATGTAACTTTGATTGCACTGATGCAATGAGACAAAGCGCAAGCGATATCTGAATTGTCATCTTGCTGTATCAATATATTAAATGTAAAAAATAAAGAAAGTCAAACTTGATTCTTCGTATGATGCGGGGAGTCAATTAATTATTCTCTTACTGTGATTTTATATATTATTTTTCGCAATCTTATCTTGTATTTATCAATTGAAGATGAAAGATTGGATAATCTGAAAGAAATTCAAATACATCTGTGATTTTGCATGTCTTAAGGAGCAATGTCACAAGTATGAACCTGATCAGATCGCTAAACAAAAATTTTTGGGAACATTCTTGAATTAATTGTGAAGTAAATTCGAAAATTTGGGGGAAATTCACTCAACCAATTGCGAGTAATTAATTATTGAAGTTCGTGATTTAAAACCTCTAACATACTAAATCGTACCAAGAGCACTGTGGTGAAGTAAATGTACGTCAAGGGATTCAAATTTATGTTTATAATAATTATTCAACTTCAGAAGCTACCCCTTACGTTGTTAAAACAAAGGAGTCGTAGCAAATTCGCGATAGTTGTGTGATTCATTTGGGAAGTTAATATGCCAAATTTAATGGATTTGACTTAGCACTTCTCTAGAAATAAAAAAAATTTAACTGTTGTGCATTTCTGCATAACACCGGGGGTATTGCAGGTTATTTTACTCGCACATTGGAGTCATGTGTTTCTTATCCCTGCGCCCCCCTTTATCGTTCGACCTCTCTCACATCACTGACGTTCTTCTTGAGATCGGTCAAATCTTTGAATCATGATCAAACAAAAGATTATTGAACTCTACTTACATGATAGTAATCAGAAGTATTCATAAATGAAAGAATCACAAAGAAAACTGGTCATGTATTTGCTTAAAAAAGAATTCCTGGAAATATAATGCAACGCTTATCGCATTTTTTTCCTCTCAGCTTGTGATAAAACAGCTGATTAGGGGCTTTTAAACATCTGCGCACTACGTTCAACAGAGATTACATATGACAACAGCGTAACCTAGTAGAATTAATTCTCCACAGAATGTATTTTCTATTATTTTAAAAGAAGAAATACATTTTGGAGAAACAAAGCAAATAAACTCTATCAATGTCAAATTTTTTTATTCAAGATGGAAAAAACATTCTCGAAATTTTCTATTTCTAAATAAAAAAAATTAATTATCTCCATTTTTATAATTATGAGGATGGACAATGAGCAATTTTTCTAATCTCTGCGGATATGTCAGAAAATAGTGCTCTTACGGGAACTCTTTAACAGAACTTTTTTTCGGTTTATATAATGCCCTAAATAATCCCTACGTTTCTTAAATTATCTCTTTTCATTATTTTACTACATTGATTCAAACGATTTTTTTTTACAATTCATGTGCTGATAGATTGCAGCTCTAACAATTTAATATTCAGTATTTTAATTTTTTAGTACAAAATTCATTCTTATTCGTTCGATGTGACCTTCAGAACCCAGGCCGGATGTCCTCCGTGAGCTCTTGGTGGTAAATTGATATCAATTCTCGTATTTTCTTGATTCCACTGTAAATAAATAAATACAGTAGCAGAGGGTGGGGCAAAATGAAATATATATCTCATTCAGTGCACTTTCTCTTAATTTTCGAAGGAATTCAATGAATTATCGAACAATAAATTACCTCAACTTCCCCAGGATAACCAAGTATTTCTAATGTATGAGATTCGTTTAGTGGCAGAGCACCCAGCTTGAGTGTATTGTCATCTGGCCAATTTAAAAGTATAGCATAAATATTTTCGAAATTTTCACTAGCAGTGTACCAAGTGTATCCACTTATTGTGTCATTCTGAGACGTCCAGGGTACAGTATTGTATATAGCTTCGCCATTAATTTTTAGCCAACGTCCTGTAAGATCAATTAACTAAATCAATAATGATGAGGTAAGACGAAATGCAATGATTTCGATGTGTAGTTGGCTCTACGCATATCTTAAGATCTTATGTAGTTACGATTTTTTTCAGGTTCCACTATACACAATATTACCTACAGAAATTTACTCGGATTTTATTCATTCAACTTGGAGCAATTAAATTGGTTTATTTCTTATTGACCTGATCAATGCGTTACCTAAAGCTAAAAGACGATCCTGGAAAATTGGGGCAATAATGCCATCCTTTGTGGGTCCAACATTGATTAAGAGATTACCGCCACAGCTAACAGTAGTTACCAACTCTGTTACCAACTCCCCAATAGTTAAATAATCCTCCAATGGAGCATCTCTACGATATCCCCAAGATATTTTATCGATTGTCATGGCATTTTCCCATTTATGTGGTAGAAGATGGCCTAAGGAAAAGGTTTGGCGTTAAATTCATGAACACAGGAAGCTGAGTCCAAGAATCGCATATACATCATTAATTATCCGCAAAGGATAAAATTACCGGGATTGTATCTGTCAGCACAAGAGTAGAAGTCACCGTGTTTACAAGCAGTTCCATCGCCCCACCTGTCATTAACTACCACTGTTTCCTTTACAGGACTCTCGTTATACAAATAGGCAAGGAATTCTTTCGACTTCCAGTAAGTGTCTGATTCTCCCTCATCTCCATCGCTCCAGAAAACTTCTGGTTTGTATTTCTCAACAATTTCTAACATCTCAGGAAGTACTTTGTTTCTCACAAATAAATCTGTTTTGAAGTCATTGTCCTGGTCTGCAAGGAACATTGGATTATACCACTCGAATAGAGAGTGATAAAGACCAAACCGTATTTTTGTATTTGTTCTCACAGCTTCTGCTAGTTCACCTGTATGATAATCAGAATTTTAATTCATCACTTGACGATAAATTACCCATCATTTGGATTTATTCGGGTCTCCGATAGAATTAGATTCAGATAAATTTAGGTAGATTGAACTTTAAGAAGATTTAAGCAGATGTAATCAGCTCTGATCAGATATACTGTCAGAACGGTGTACATCTAGCTAAATCTATGTTCAGATCTACAGAGATCTACTTAGAGCTAATTAGATCCATTGAGATCTGTTTCTATGTAGAAACAACATTTTCATCAGAACATATCTTATTTGATCTAATAAGATACAATTGGATCCAATTAGATCAATCCCATCCCCCCCCCTCCCAGATAAGGTAAATACTGATGGATTCTTGGTGTGAAACGTGTGAGAAGATAAATGTATCGATTTTGCCTATTCTTAATACTGAATTCTTTCACCGATTTTCTTGATTTTTAAAAAATCGATTTATTTACCAACTAAATCTCTGTGGGCTCCGACATCCATGGAATTCCAACTGTAAGAGTATTTGGATGGCCAAAGTGCATATCCCTCGTGATGTTTGCTTGTAAGAACAACGTACTTAGCCCCAGATGCTTCGAACAATTGAGCCCATTCATTGGGATCGTAAAATTCAGCGGTAAAATCACGAGCAAAGTCTTGATACGTAAAGCCAGGCTTGTAATTTTTCGTCATGAAATTTGTGTACTTTGATGGTAATATCTCCCCTGAGGAATTAATATAAATTTGATTAATTCAGTATTAAAGCGGTGATGAAGTACTTTTAGAATGAAAGAACCTAGAAATATGTGACGGACTATGATAATAGTCGCACGAAAAATTCAGTATTTATCACTTCACTACTGAATAAAGATCATAATTTTATTTAAATAATAGAAATGATTTTCTTACTTTTCCAAAAGTTCCAGAACCACTCGGAGCCAAAACTTGGAACACTATAAACTCCCCAGTGGATGAAAATTCCAATTTTCGCTTTGTCATACCAACTTGGAAGCTCTCTAGAGTCTAAACTTTCCCAAGTTGGAATAAACTTCTTGGGAGCAGCTTCAAGAAATCTTGTTAGATTTTTCACAAACTGTTCTAATTCATTCCTAGTGCTATACACATCTTGATCAAGTTTTGATTGCGCGGCAGCAATGAGACAAAGTGCAAGCGATACGCGAATTATCATCTTGTCGTTTAGTTTAGTTATTATTCATAAGGTAATCGATGGTACTTGCTATTTCAAACGACAATTGTGATGCAAATATTTCTCTCCGATCTTCAATTTATACGTTACGCATTCATAATCTTATCTTTTTTATCGATTGTCAATCAATGATGATAGAAGTATCGGAGAGTTGAATGGCAATTATTTTTTTCATTTACTTTCCTGGGATAAAAATTTGCCGTGATTATTGGTTAATCAAATAACCAGAAACTTGTTGAAAATTATTATTTTGTTACAAATATTACGTTGAAAAAATATTAATTTAGGGTCATATAGTAAATGGAATTTCAATGATGTCAACAAAAATCAAACTGTTAAGAATGTATTCGAATTTAAAGGAAACACTTCAGATCTGGACAGTGAGTCGAGTACTGCGCACGACGTAAACATATATTCTTTCTTTCTCTTTCGAATTTGGTATCTATGATGATTGCGATTGCAGAGGGTGGGGGAAGTGTGAGTGGTACTATGGACGGAGCAGTCATCTCACGATTGAAGAATAATTTTGAAAATTGTTTAAAATATGCACATATAGAATCGAGTTGAAATTAATCCATCGCCTTGAGATATGAATTCCGTTGTTTAGTATAAATAATAATATTCTGCAAAAAACGCCCGTTATCCTAATTGAGAAAAACATTTTAATCTATGCCTGCAGAAAACTTTCCACAGATCAAAATTGGAAGTATCCAAAGAAAGTCCGCGGATATTCAATTTTTTGAATATTACGATTCTCATATAATAATTAGTTGATTCGCACCATTCGGATTATCCTTTACAATTTCATATTTTCCATAATTCTTAGACCAGTAAAAAAAACCTTATAATATGGAGTTTGTTTTCAAAACTAATTTCAAAAAATCCCATTGCAAATCTTAATGCAACAAAAGATCGAATCGAGTTGTTACTGAAAAATTCCTTTATAGAGTTTATGTGAATTTATTTCACTATTGTATTGTATTTATATTTTCCAATTAATTCAATGACAAAATCCATGCAACTCACCAACTTGCAGCCTCATTGGTCAGAGTTTCCCAGCAAAATGAATTCTTTTCTTCTGTAAATGAAACAATAACCGTATTATTAAGACCATTTTGTAATTCAGGAATCGAATTTAAAAAGAAATGCAAGGTTCAATTCGTCCATGTAAATGGAGTAGAGTGAAATCACATAGAATTAAACTGAAATCGCTCATTCCATGCTACATGTTCGATCATTGGTTCACTCACCCTATTTATTACACTTATTTGATCACTAAACTGCCACAAAATAAGACAAGAAAGAAAATAGGAAAGATTTAGTTTCATCATAACCAATCACACTTTCATTATTATAAATTAATGTAATAATTACACTTGAATCTCACGAATTTACACATTGAAATGAATAATTATGTTGATGAAAATTCGAGAAAACACTGTTGTTCATAAATAATATGAAACTGTTTGAAAACTGATAGACACACAAAAAAAGAATCCGCATAACGTTCTCAATTGCCGACGTCGTGTTTAGTCAGCCCACTGCACGTAAATTTTATCCTTAAAGACGTTTAATTCATCTTGATTTTTCAATAACAATTCCTTATTATTTATTATTTTATTAATTTACGGGCTATTTACGTTTAACCGTTGTAAGCAGGAAATTCTCACGATTCGAACCACTGAACTAAACTCGCCAACTATTAAGGGTTTTTTCATCCAATCAGAAACATTGGTTCAGTGAAGACACAACCTTAAATGGATGTAATAACGCCACCTGTCGCGGCAAATTGTAAAACCACAGGAGAATGCGCAATCCGCCATGACATATAATGTCTATTCCAGCGCTTGACGTTTCCTTGGAACATGACATTTTGCAGATTTAATTTTACCAAATGGCAGACTCTTTTTTCGGATTTTCAACGTCACTCCCAGTAAGTGAATCAAGTGGAATTTTTTTCAAATAATTATTAACAACTTTTCCATTCTTTTATTCACCTCAAATTGATATAAAAAAAACATGTGAAAAATCAACACAGTGCCTACACAACTGCGACGCGCTCCAATTTTTGATTTCAACTTTCAGACGAATTATTCTCATAAAATATTTATAAAAAAAAAAATTCTCGTAAAAGAATCAAAAACTAGTTGAATTCATATTGACATGAAATTAAGTTGCAAATCTACAATTTAAAAATTTATAAAATACGAATAATTTTGAGATTATGCCCTTGAAAACAACTTCTGTGGAAATGCGGTGTCGTTACCCCCGAGTGCTCGAACCATCTACTCACATAACCTACAAAAAATATTCCAAACTCAAAAACATTCATTCGACAAATAATAATTCATGAAATCACGATACAATCCATTTGGAACTAATTTGATTGATTAAAATAATCATTCATCCTTGAAATTGAAATAAATTTTTTACCGTTATGAGTAAAACACGCTCTTGACTCCAAAAATGTGTCCTCTGTTACCTCAAAACAAAGAGTGGGGAAAAAAAATAATTGAAAGTTCTCCGTTGAAAAAATTTCCAATAAAATCATTAACCATGATTAATTCACAGGGTAGTGGTTTCGATGACGCAATAGATTGTCCATTAGACGAAGACGAAGTAGCTGAGGAAGAGGAGTACGATGCCCTCAATGACGAAACCTTTGGTGAGGATGCAACTGATGGCGATTGGGAACAGGATCACGAGAAATTGGCCCAAATCACTGAATCAACAAGGCCACTAATTCCTCCTTCAACGCAACCAACAAACAATGGAATTGACGTTGACATTGAGGGCAGTTTGTCCCACCTTGTATTAGACGAGAAAGATGGAATAGTTCCAAGACCAGGTGTTTGGGACAGTCCAACTTTACCAATAACTCCTCATCCACCCCAGCAACTTCATCATCATCATGCTCACCATCAACAACAACAACACCAACAACAGACTTTACCAGTGGCCTTGAAGAATGTTTGCACAGTTGAGGAATTAGAGAGAGGACTCATACGTCCACCACCTGGTTTAATAAAGCCACTAGGAAATATTCAAAATCCCCAACAGCCAGGACGCAATCAACCGGGGCAATTTATCATTGATTATACTGGTTTGAATGATCATTTAACAGTGAATTTACGTCAAAATATATTAAATGGCTTACCACCACCGCGATTTCCACCAGGATTGGCATTACCAGGGCCTCATCAAGTTGTTTTACCACCAAATGTACGTCTACCAAATCCATTAATTCAAAATCAACGGCCCTTACCACAAAATCAAAGTGGTAATATATTGAGATATCCAATACCACCGCATTTGATGCTAAATCAACGTCAGGCATTGCATGGTAATTTTGTTGGTAATTTCCCACAACCACCAAGGCCAAACATACCACCACCGCCACCGCAATTCTTGAGGCCAGAGCATCAATTAATCCCGCCATTTCCTAATGCAACAAATCAGCAGCAACAGCTTCATCAGCAGAATCCACAACACAATAACACAAGAAATCAGAATAGAAGCCATCAAATTGACCCACCACCATCAAATCATCAGCCATTTTTCAAAAGTAATCAGTACTGGCACCAGAATCGTAATAATCAAAGGTACAATCAGCATCATCGTCATCATCAAAATCATCAAAATGGTCTAAATGAAAATGGCGAATACGATGAATATGCTGGATTAATGAGTATACGTGAAAAACAATGGTTAACAAATATACAATTATTACAACACAATACTAATCAGCCTTACGTTGATGATTATTATTTTACTGTATTCTGTGAGAGGCAAAATAAGAAGAATGATAATCAAGATATTAAAGATAAAAAGCACAATAATAATGGATTCAATCGTGATTCACGTGACAAAGATCAGCATGTTTTGACTAAAGTAGTTTACACACCTACGCAATTTGAAAACTCACTTGGTAAATTACAATGCGGCAGTGTTACTGCACCACGTAAAATAATTGATATGGATGTGGTGCCAAACAGTGATCCACAACAGAATCCACAACAGAAGGATATGAAAAAAGCTAGACAGAGATTATTGGAAATTGAAAGATTGTACACAGTGCAATTGAAACTCGAGGATTTAAATAATCCATTAGCACAATTGGCTGAACAACAAGCGGCTGAACAGCAACAAGCACAACAGTCTGATAATGAATCGGTTGAACCAAAACCTCCCAAAAAAACAGCCTCTGAACTCATTAATATCATGCTAACTTCGTTAATCCAATTGCTTAATGAGGACAAATTATCTAGTATACTTAGTATCCGAAAGGGAAAAACACTACTATTGAGATTTTTACCATTTTTAAGTGTAACTGAGTATGCTAATCAACTTGGTGAATTATGGACTGGATTGATCAAGGGTTTGGCTATTATTGGAAGACGCGATTCTCATTTGTTAGTGAGATTTTTTCCTGAATTTCACAGATGGATTGAGACTGTTAAACATTTTGGAGTTGTTCTAAAATTAGCAAGGGGCTTCTTGGATTCTGTTAATCAGAATAGTAAAATTAATAATAGCCTTGCTTTTGCTGTAACCAATAAGGTATTATAATTTTTTTTTTATGTACTTCATTCTATGTATTTATTTATTCTTTTATTAGTGAAGTAGTATAATATTCATTTTTTTCTGTATCCAACAGTTTGGAGTTTCTGTGATTGCCTCAATTCTGGAACAAGCTGAAAATTTATATCCTGATGATAAAACAATGACATCAGAATGGTCAACATTTATAGTAAGTTTATCAGAGGTAGTTGGTGCTACAACACCAAGTGTTGCACCCTGCCAGCCAATTGCCGCTAATACACTGCATCAGCATCTAAAAAGAATTGACAGTCTGAAATGTGAAAGGTATGAGCCACTAGAGTCACTCCTTACTGACGCAAACCCGTCACGATAGACTGATTACCTTACTAAACGAAAAAAATCATGCCCATGTTCATTATTCTTCTGTTCAAAATTTATTTTTCAATTCTAAAAAAATGATAAAAAAATAATGGAAGATTTTTCTTTTCTTTATATAATTAATTTTGTTTAATTTTGAATTTACCATTTGTTCTTCCATTGACTTGGGAATGTAAATAGACATAGTTGGAAGGAATGATTCAATACTTTTTTTTTCTTGGGACAAATTGTGTGAACAAATAAAATGATAAATGGAATATGTAAATTGAATCAATACGAAACTTTCATTGCCCTAATTAATTAATTAAAATGAAGAAATTATATAAAAATTGTGGAAAAGCACGGAAAAAGTACAGAAATTCATTTAACCAATATCATCTCGTTTCTCTCCGATTATCGTGACGCCTTAACACAGTTTATTTCTATTGAGAGAATTAAATAACAATTAAACCTAACATTTAATTTTAAAATAATTAATTTACAGTGTTACTCGCAGTTTCTGTGTAACTCGGTGCAAACAATTACGATTATTTGGTTTTCCAATTTTTCAAAAAGAAAAGAAAAACATTTATTAATTTAAGATAGTTCTTATTTTTTGAAGGATAATGCAGGATCGCCTAATTTCTTGCTCCTTCCTTGAAATTTGTTATTTTATGTACGTTCTTTGCTTTTGTACATATTGTCGGAGGAGAAATTAATTATTTTCTATCGATGAAAAAAAAAACGCAATTGAAAGAAATACAAAAGAAAAAAATGATAATTACATTAAACTGCGATTTTAATAATAGGTAAAAAGATATGGAAGATTAATGACTATTAATTGACTCAAAACAAATTAATAATCATACATTCTCATATGTGAAAGTGATAAAAGATGATTTCTCACTCTCAATTTCTCATACTATATTTTTTTCGCCAATTTGAGAGTGAGATTGAACGACATATTGATTGTAAATATCAAGTTTATATGATAAAAAAAAATATTTTTTTTTTCTCAAAGCCCAATCTGGTTGCTGTATTCTTCTTAAAATGTAACCGGGCGAGATGAAAGGAAAATGAATAAATCATGATGAAAGCGCCGTTAGATTAAAAATAAACTTTTTTTTGGAATCGTTGATGCGCTTTGAATTTTTATTTATAAGCATAAATTTTTTTGCAGTCTGCATTTCATATTGCACAGAAGAAAATTCTACAATTGAAAAAGAAAATGGAAAAAAAATATATCAGGCGTAACGATAATGCGTAGGACGAGAATTTGCGTGGTAACAATAAAAAAATAAAAGAAAAACACCATGAATAATGAGAATTAATTAAAAAATGAATGAGATACAATTTTTACCTGCCTCAACTCAACCTATTTGGTAATATGTTGAACGGAAAATAGGTTCGTTTTGGCATTGGCGTTAATTATTAAAATATATGAAACATAGAGTATCTAAAAGCCAGGAGTTGTATGTGTACATCTGTACGAATTTGGAAAATGGAAAATACTCGGTATTTCAGTTTAAGGAAATGAATTTTTGAAAACAAAAATCTATCGCAAATGCTTCTCGCTTTTTCATGAAATAATGATATAATAAATTGATATAATAATCAACTTAAAAAAAAAATGATATTCATCAGGGCATACGACCTTTTGTTTTCAATAAAATATATTTTCCTTCTTTACTTATCACGGAAAAGTGGCTCACCAAAAACTTGTGCTCCCCTTCTCTTCAGAAGAGATTGACTTGATACCTTATTAAAGGCAAAATGTTGCCTCTTTTCTTGAAGTTGAACTATTCGGCTGGAAGAATGAAAAAAAATGCGATTTCAGTGCATTCCCGGCACATACGACCTTCTGAT
Organism: Aleiodes sp. PSUC_FEM 10030003; assembly: GCA_018902275.1. Taxonomy (NCBI): domain Eukaryota; kingdom Metazoa; phylum Arthropoda; class Insecta; order Hymenoptera; family Braconidae; genus Aleiodes; species Aleiodes sp. PSUC_FEM 10030003. The sequence continues at coordinate 13,200 of JABSMS010010341.1, forward strand.
TTTAGAGCCTCGACATTAAAACTAGTTTAAATAAACCTTGGTAAATTTTTTCACTATAATTGTTATCATTGAAATATTATCGATGAGAAAGAAAATTGAAGAAAAAAAAAATAATGAAAAAAAGAACAAAAAAATAGAAAAAATGTTAATTACGACAATTGTGGAGTGCTTTTTATTATGAATGTGATGCTCAATGCAAATTTATGATTTTCTTTCCTAGCGAACATTTATCACAGATTTATTATTCATTGCATTATTCTTCCATGGAATTCAAATAATTGTAATTTAGAACAAAATATACATATTCATTCGATGATACATGTACTATCAGTAGAACTTAAGCATCATTCAAATTGAAAATTGAAACAACAATTTAATACACAAATCTCGTAATTAAATTTATCCTTACAATTTATTATATAT
>JABSMS010010342.1:0-32456 GCA_018902275.1 Aleiodes sp. PSUC_FEM 10030003
TAGGAAAAGCGAGAAGCTCACTAAATAAAATCCTCACAAAATTTACTCGTCCTTTAAATCCTGAAATATCGCAAATAAAAACTCATCTCAAACTCGAATTTTGTAAAAAAAATTTAAAAAAATAATTTACACATTTTTCACCTAAAATTTCCTCAGCTTCCCAATTTCTCGTGATTTTCATAATATGAAACATCGAAACTGAGGTGTGTCCATTTTACCTCACCTTCCGCTATTGCTTTATGATCCTTCTTTTCATGTGGAATATTCAGAACACAGCGTGAAACCCAACAAAGTTATGATCAAATGATATAATCAAGCAGAGCGATGGGAATTTGATCCGCCCTCATCTTCTCTAGTTAAGACTATAGATTATGGTTGGAGGATACGAGTTTATGTAGAAAGTAAGGTTTCGTTTGTTCCCCCATTTTGTTCTCACTCGAAAATTAGCTTCAAACTAGTAAATACACTGGAAAGCATAGAGTGAAGCAGGTTTGGCCTCGCGGCGAGGAAACCCTCGCGAGTCTATACCAAACTTTTAGTTAACAAACTGGTGAATTGAGGGAAGCGGGTCATTTAGGATAACGAGTTGGCTAGCCCTTGGGCTGCAAACTTTGGCTCACCAAAACCATAGAAAACGTTTTTTTTTCTTCAATTTTTCATATTCGATTGTAGACGAAATGCAAAAATCGCAGGAACAATTTCAATCATCAGTAAAGATAAGCTTTCAGTATAATTCCTACATTCATCTTCTTTTTGATAGGAAAAAATGATAGTTCTCTCTGAATAGAAATTGTATGTTGAACTCTCATGTTCTCTCTTACTATTACCTGCATTCTTTGATGATGAGAATGTCGTTATCTATGAGTAGATAGATAACTTTGAAGATTAATCATGTTAGCGTAATAATTCTTCATGAAAAAACTATAATAATATTTGGACTCTAACGAAAAGATACTGGACAAGGTTCAGAGTCAGTTTCTCATTGAGTGTATGATAATTTGGTACATTACTTGCCGCTACAGATCTCATATTGAATATTCATCCCATTCACCAATACTCAGAAATACCTTAACATACAACATTTTGGTATATTTGATGAGATAGTTCGAAAACTCACCGAATAGCCCTAATTTCCTTGATAGCAACCCATGTAGAATGATCTATTTGAATAATCATGTATAACGCGAGTATATTTCTTGAACGAGAAAATTTGGTTCAATTGGAATTCGCAAGAAACTGGTTGATGAATTCTCCAATCTTCAGCTTCGTTATGTTCCTTGGGACTACTAGAACCTCCAATTTCCTCCAAAAAGATCGCTAAACGTAGTAGGAGACTAGAGAGGGAAATTGAGAAAAGGTGAAGCGGAAAGGAAATTCAGAGTAATACTCTGAAGCATTCAATGGCGGAGTTTGGCGAGTTCATGCTTAATTAGAGGAGACATATAACCCAAAGATTCGCTGATGAGCTTCTCCTTCTTGATGACCCAGTGTGAATTAATCTCAGAACTCGAGGTATAATCAAGAGAGGCGTGGAAACTTGCCTCTGTGATGGATTATTTCTATGGCACTTGATGCCGAATATGATTTTTTCTCAAAAGTTTTCATCAAGAATAATTCGCCATTAAATTCAAAAACCTCGAAAGAACTAAATTTTTCCATTAGAACCTATTTTATTCCACCAACGGAACAAACATGTCACAAATTGCTTCATGCAAAATTAACTGCTTATTTCATTCTAAATGACATCCTGAATTATCTCATTTACATAATTAATCGTATAATCAATTGAGGACCGAAATTTTTGCATGAGTAATCACTTGATAATTTATTAAAAACTGTTTTATTAACAAATCGTTTAAATCCAAACATTTGCATAGCAAGCACGAATTGCGCTATTAGGGGCTCATGGGACGCGAAATGTGACCGGATGTTTGTTGCACGCTCAATCACCGTCAATTCAAAGTCCTGCGCGAGTCTGATATAATACTGAACTGAACTTCATGGTGTATATTCTCTCTTGATAGTTTTCCCTCAATTTGTCGTACCTCCGGGATCTCTGAATGGAAGCTCTTTCGGGATTACGATGGATAAAGGATGCATTCTATTAGAGTTCTATACAATAAGAGCATTATCTTACTAAAAAAGAAGACGAATTTTCCATAAGAATTGAAATTATAATTCAACATCAATGACTGTAATAGACGTTCAATGACGGATTATCTGAATACAAGGCCAATTGCGGATTCTTCTGAATGATGGAAAATCAAAATACATCGAAGTACGATAAAATAACATATTTACAGAAGTGGTTTGGAGCTGGTGATGCAGCTAAACGAGATACGCCACCAGACTGACCGTGTTATCACTATGCGTACACATTAATATGCATACAGTCGGTTACGATATGTTTTCTTTTTGTTTTTGTTTTGTTTCGTTCTTTTTTTCGTATCATGCAAAACTATATGTATGCCAACTTGAATCGAATCGAAAATATGTATTTTTCAGTTCTGCAATTTGATGTCCAGTGGTATTGAAATCTAATAAATTATTCTTCTTCGAAAAGGACTTGTCATACCGTTTGTTAAAGACGGGAAATTATAAGTCCTCAATGAATCTTAAATAAATAGAGTCCTAATAATCCGTACAGTTGATTGAGTAAACCCTCTGAATTAAATTGGCAATGCACTAGGCTGAAAGACTGGGCGGAATGGTTTGAAAGACCCGCGTCATCCTCTTTTCATCTTTACTGAACGGGACCCTTCGAAGAAAGCAACTCACTTCTCCAAGTCTCGTGCTCTGAATATTTTTCAAAGCCAAAACCTTATTGCTTCGGATCCTTTGAGATTCCTCAGTTGACTTGTTTAGTGAATAAAAATGATTAAAAATGAAAAAATCTCAAGGGTTTCACGAATGTACGGCTAATGTCATCTGAAAATGAAACTCCCATTACTCCATAAATCTGAACCACATCAATTGCTTCATAATTGCGTACTCGATCTCATCGTAAGTATTTGAAAGAAAATTATTCTTCCACGTTCCTCCACATTCTTCGCTAATTCGTCAGAAAAAATAATTGAGCTTATTCAGAAACATCTAATGTACTAGTCAAAGCAACTCAGTAACAATGAAGCAGTTACGTGCTATATGTACGTGGTGAATGCATTCCACGGTAACCAACAGAAATGTTACTAGCCTTGGTAGATTCATGTGATGTCCATCCATGTGTATGCGTTCATATTAGTCTATGGACGTGGATGTTTGCGGACTGGTGACGAGCTACTGTGCGTTCCTAATCGCGCTTCTAATCACACTCAGGCACGAAATTAACCCGCCGTGTGTTCAGTATTCAAAGGAACCAAATACCCAACCAAGCATACTCCTAATTAGGCGGAATTATCAAGTTTACTAGATACAGAATAAGACTTGAGTGAAATCATGTTTCTATAAGTTCTGTTGCGGTGGATACATGTTTGCGATTTGCGTTTCATGGCTGGATTTGTGCATTTGAAAATATGTATGACCAGCATTGATTCAGTGCTGAAATTAATTCGAGTTGGAATATTTGCGTTGATCACTTTGACGGTTACAAATTGTAACATTGACTAGCATATTCTCTGGTTTCCGTTACCACTGCACTGATAATACTACTCCATTGAAGCACATTGGCATTCAAAACTCGTTATAATAGATTTAAAAAAAAAACATCCTTTCAATAGAAACTACAACATTGCAGTAGCTACGTACCGAAGAGCGCATAGCACGAATGGTCGATTCCATTCTATTGATTAGAATTCCAATTATTGGTCCAGACTAACTGAAATGTATTTTTCAATTCTCCCATATATATATGCATTTCATTGTCTCCATTATATTCTGCTGTTCATAGTTTGCTTTTATTTTTTTCATTCTATTTTGACTACTGTTATTCCCAGATTTTCAATTTTTTATCTTCAAAAATAAAACTTTTATTATCAAAAGAACTAGCGAAAACATGAAATATCAAATATTTGAAATGTCGTTTTCATTGGTTTGTTGGAATGAGCGAATGATGCCATGGAAATTCATTGAATAAATTTAGAGACTTCTGAAGCATGACGCAATTTTTAATCAACTGCATTATAAAAGTCATCCAGATCATAAGATCAAAGGTTTCATTCTATCGTCTACATCATAACAACTATTCATTTTACTCAATTAAAAAAGTTGACCACAGCGATAGCAAAGGAATTTGATTTTCCGTAGAATAATATTGGTCCATGGATTTTCAATATTATAAGAGAGCACCCAATGATTTTATTTCAAATCATTTATTCAATGTCGCCAACAATTCGTTATTTTATCTCTCTTCTGTGGATTTAGGATTCGGTGGAAAGAATCCTGTAATCTCGAACATGATTCCATGATTCTCTTGAAATCTGTTTCTACAGTTATCTCCAACACCCATACGTTAGTAAGAAAAAAATGAGGCGAAAAAAGTAGATTCCAGAGTTTCCGGGGTCCTAATAACGTCCGTATGTGGCCGAAAAAGATTTCTCCAATATTTTCCTCTCTTTTTCTTCTTTTTTTCCTTATTACCTTTTTGCTCCTCGACTTCACTTCCTTCCATCCCTGACGACGACATCGGCTACCGAATACATCCCCTCGATAAAAAGGGATTTCGTTTCGGTGCCCGAGTATACGAGTAGAGAGGTGCCGGGCAAAAAGCCGCCAGCCAATTTACTTCGTTGGCCAGAGAAGTCAGATATATAGCGATTGCCAAGAGGATTGCGCCACCAACGACTCATCACAGTAAATAACAAAGAATCTGGTGGATTCGCCAAAAAAAAAGAAGGAATCTAATAATCTCCAATAGAATGAAAATATGTGCTATTGATATACAGCTCAATAAGTGTATATAAAGAATATTTGAAGCAAAATAATTTACCATACCGAGTTTTAGTATAGAAAATATGAAATATTAAAATGCACAAAGAATCCTTTAACACGCAACACTTCCGTGTTCAGTCCATAATATCCGAGGATAAGAGTTTCGCTTTGTACTCGCCGCTGTACTCTCGGTAGCGATTATTTGATCATAATAATACTGCATAACATGAAAGGGGAGATGGATCAGAGGTACATACGCCTCTTTGGTTTCTCGTCCCTTTCTCACTTTTGCTACTCTAAAAAGCATCTACCTACGCATCTATGTATACGAATAAATCGCATTCGGGGGACTCAATCCTCTTTATCGTACAAGTTTATCTCTCTCCTTTTTATCCAACTCACTTAATTCCACTTTCATTTGGAAAAAAAATGGATGATTCTATCGCACGAAGATGCGTGCTATTCGTAATAATATTCATACAAGCTGTAGCTCCCTGGAATTGTGTAAATAAATGATATAATATAACTCATACTTTACTTAAGACTTGACGTCATTGTGAGTGACTGATACTATAAGTAGAATATGTTTCGAGAAATTGTAAATGTAAGGGAATCACACAGACACTAGATTTGTATGAAATTTAGGGAATATCAATTGCAGAGGTACTATAATTCCAAGGACTTTCGTCCAAAACACAGTTAGAGGGAGAAATACGCGGTGTTTGTTTGTGCTTTTAAAGGATATCACAGCCAACAGAAAATTCAGTTTACCTATGTCACCCACTAGGCTCTTTATAAACGCAAATCCCAAGTCAACAGATGTTTAGGAGTAACACACATTTGTCAAATGAACTCGAGACACGTTTCAACATACTTTTCGCTAATATTTCTCTCTAGGGTACACTCTTGGACAATGCTATTAAAAAGGTCAGAGAGTCTTAATATATATGGATATATGTATCATCTATATATGCGATCCCTCCGTATTTGAAAGGAATTCATATTACATTCTTTATATCTCAAAATTGAAAATGAAAACTGTACATTCTTTTTGGTGATTACAATATAAACCTTTCTACATTGTCTTCAATGACTCTGGTGAAACGAGAATCGAAATGGAAGAAGTCACTTTACTTTTTCTCCATCTTTTATGTACATAGTCTAGTTGGAGTAATTTTAATTCCATGTTCACTGAGCAAAGGAAAAGAAATCTCATTTGACTCGGACAAGAATTTATTTCAGTAAACTTGAACGAGATGAAACTGATTAGAGGTTCCAACCAGCTTGAAAATCCCCTCTCACTGAAAAACTTTAATAATACATGATATTTGAAAAATAATGGAAATATCAGGATTAACTTTTCATAGAGCCTGTTACACCAAAGATATTATTTCATATTCACAAATGACAATGATTCAAAAAGAAGATTGCGTTATCGAGGCGTCCATATGAATGATGAATCTTAGTTGCCAAAGAAGTTCCACTCGTAAAGATAAATCGAACGACGAGTTATCGGCACCAACACTTTTTCTCAAGGATCGACACCCTGGCAACTACTACTTTTCTCACGAATACCAGATCATTTTTATCGCTCGTCTTCCCTCATTCCTCCACGCGTGCTGCACCTCTATTCATTCGTTCAATATATCGATTAACCGGTTCGTCGGCCCTACAGGCTTCATAGGGTGACAACAAAACTTCCCCTCATATTCATCTATCAATTTTTAACTATCCTTTATATATCATAGTCAACCGCATTATACTTAATCATTTCTCCGAGTATCGCACGAAAAATGATACTAGTGGTGAATAGAACAAAAAAATAGATAGATAGGACATTCTCAATTCTTACTCGGCTTCCCTCTGACCCTCCCAACTATCGATATATCGTGTTACAAGACTTGGTAATATATCTATGGTGTACTGGTTTATGTACTTGCAGCCTCATTCACCGTGACACGAGACCAGAGCCATCGATAAGGTGTTCAACTCTGAGGGGAGCCACGAGACTGCCAGCCGCACCGGATCATCGAAGCGAAGCCAGACTTAGAATCGATCCAAAGGTTCTGGTCTTCGTCGAAACATTGTACTCCAGAGTTGGAAGGGAAATTGCTGAGTTACTCGTTTATAACCGGATCAAGTATGTATCTCGTTTATTTTTAGCCTAATTTGAGGGTGAATTATGCTTTCTATCCTTAGGTCATTTATAACTGCTCTCAATTCATAATGGCATGTCCCAAAAAAATGAATATTCCATTACAAGCTTTTTTCTCTTTCATTTATAAATGAAAATGTAGATCGTTCAGTTCACGTACATCAATTTCATCGTATTTGTATGAAAAATTTGAGATGATGCAAATAAGAATATATATACATGAGTCTGATTTGCCATGAGGCTGAATCAATGTTACTCTGAAAGTTCACGCATGAGCTGATAATAATTCTTTCGTATGAATAGTCGAGATAATTCTGTGATTACAGTGAGGATGAGTACATTCAATGTAAGTGTACTGATTCCTAAGATTCCAATTTTGCAGGAACATAGCGATCCAATAAGGAAGAACGCGAAAAAAAAGAATTTTTATTAGGAGAACGTGGGGTAAAATAGACATTCGAATTCAACGGTTCGAGATAGAGATTTTTTGATGATTCCATTGAAAAGCTGAGGAAATTTTAGTAGAAATACATGTGTAGAAATTAATTTCTTCTATTTCTTTGAAAATTCGAATTTTTACGTGACTCATGTCACATCGCTTCACGTAGTTCAAATTTTTTTTAAATTGATTTTTCAATTATTTATAGGCTAAATTCTGAAAATCAGTTTTTGGTCTATATCAACCTGAAAAATCGATAATTTCTTCTTTACAACCATATAAATCGATGAACCGGAGATATTCCCAAAAAAGTGATTTTTTTTAATTTTGGAAAGGGGGACCCCTTCAAATGTTGACCAGAAAACTCGAATTTTGTAAAAAATGAAAAAAAAAATTGTTACACATTTTTCACTTCAGATCTGCTCAGCTTCCCAATGGAATTATCGAAATTAACCTATCTTCAATATTTTTCTCGATTTCTGGCTATTTTCATAACATGAAACATCGAAACTAAGGTGTGTCCATTTTACCCCACCTTCCCCTACATAAAATTCATACTCAATAAAATTGACACTACTCGCAAATCATTCCAATTGAAACAAGGAACTTGAAAAAACAAGAAAAATTGAAAAAAAATTGGACATTCACAATTACGTTTCAATGAGGATGTAAGAAGATGGTGACAGATGGAATAGGGATCAATAAGGAGAGAGACACAAATGCATAGAGGCAAAATTAAATTGCCTGACAAAAGTCGATCGCATTTTCATCTCTTCCTCCACAAGGATATTGGAATAAAGCATTTATCGAGAGCAACCAACAACGAGAGTGAGAGAGAAGGAAGAAAGAAAAGTAGGGAAATCGACCCGGAAACATCAGGAGCCTTCATTAAAATAATCACCGGCGTGTGAATAAATTTTAAACTCAAACTCAAGCAATGCGCTCGTTCTTTTGCTTGTACACACATTACCTCCATCTTCCCACTCTCGCATTCAACCCCTCTGCCATTTCTTGTTTGATGCAATATAGTTCCCTCTCTATCGCTTGAATGAATCGGTACCTGAATCTAAAAATCGAAATGTAGAATTGGCCTTCACTGCTAATTTTTTTTTTGTAAATTTTCCGTGTTTAATCCCGGAAATTTTAAACTAGTCACATTTATACTGAAATTTGAGGAAATCTCGTTATGGAAAATTAAAATTTTCCATTGATATTCAAATAATGCTACCAGAATATTAATGAAAGCTGTAAATTTCAGATCAATTATTCCGTGAAAAATTCGCTTAAATCAGGAAATATTCAGGAAAAAGTGACAATTCCGGTCATTTCAGTTCTGAATATTCAGGTGCAATTGAAAATTCGAGTAAGTTGTAAAATTCTCGTCTTATTTCTACTTAAGACTCATGAACTTCCTTGAATTTCACCTAAAACTCGAAATTTCATAACCATCTTTCCATTAAAACACATTTCGTGTCATGCTTATGAAAATTACTATCAGATTATCCATGAATTTTCAATTTTTTTCAAACAGTGTTTGCTAAAAAGTTAACTACTTTAAAATAATTCATGATTCTCTTCTCCCATTATTACCATGAAGAATAATATTCTTCACAACTATTCTCCTTTTCTGCATAATATTGTATAGTTTAGTATTGAGTCCATTTCCCGCGCAATCCTCAGTCGATCATTAGCTTCCCATTCAGTCAAAAGAAAAATCCTTCAATTATTCTTTACAATCAGAAATACACAATTATTTGCCATCTCCATTATAAAGCCAAGTAGAAAAGGAAAATGCATTGGAAATTCATCGAGTCTGCTGCATATACGTGATAGAAATATTTATTATTTCCATTCGTTCTCCAATAACATGGAATAAGCGAAAAAGAAAATTGAGACAAGCATTTACACTTCTCAATCGTAATGAATCGTTGATAATGATTGCTGCTCCCCACCCAATTATATCTGTGTCCCTGTGTACTTGTGAAAAAGCGATGAGTAGAAAAAAGCTCTCGAGTGAGAAGAATCTTCCACCATATTGAAGCCATTGTTGAAGGGCGTTTATAGGGCTCCACAGGCTTCCGTTTTCAACTCGGTATGAGTCGAATCGTGAAGAATTGGAAGGTATAAAAGGTGATAATGAAAGGAGACTAAAGGAATGAATGAGAATGAAAGGCACATTTCTGAATGGAATGGGAAGAATGAATTGACCAAAAGCGGATTGAAGTGATCCTTTTTAAATGAGAATTCTTTTTATCTTCTTTGTTTATGGCTCATAAACTATCCAATTCAGTCATAGCCATGATGATACATTTTGAAAATTCTCATCCCGAATAGGTTAAGTGGTTTGTACGTTTAAAGAATTATACATTGAGAAGTTTCGTTAAAGGATCCATTAAAGCCCATTTCCTCGTGAAATATATAGAATCTGGAGGCCACCAACTTCCTGATGCAAGCATTGATGACAAACTACAGAAGTCAACTCTCACCACATTTAATCCTTCTATAGTTTAGTGCATTCATTGTTTTGAAGAAGAATTAGTTCTAAATACAGCACAGGGCCATTACGAACTTTGCTCAGCTTAGCAAAATTCATCAGCTGATACAAATTGATAGGAACAATCAAACGAAATCTGTGGACAATGGTGCTTTTGAAAAATTTTAAAAGTGAAAGAAAAGAATGAAAATGATGAGAAGTTGGGAAACGAGTCAAGATGTCTGCCATTTCAGACATCTTCAGGATAATTGAATGTGACATTCCTGGTGCCCATTGTCTGCAGGCATTTTGGAGGAAAAAATGAAGTATTTGAATAATTGCAACTTTTCATGAGTTTCTCTGAATTTTGAAAGGCTTTTTCACGCATCCACATCCACGTACCTTCTGTTCAAAAATCTGTGTAAAATGAAGGGTGTAATGTGTGAAATACCTTGGAGCGAATGAAACCAAAAAGCTTTCCCTCCTTCTTATATAATGCACTAGAATTAATTAATTTCGTGGAATTAAATGTAGAGCATCATCAACGCGTAAATTAGTGATTATATAATCATTTTCTTTTGTTTCCCAACGAAGCTTCAAAGAGCAATTGGCAAATGTTTTTCATTAAGAACTGTGGAATCCAAAAACTGGAATCAAAGGAAAAGTATCAAAGAAATATGTACTAATTATGTTTACAACTATAGAAGAGAAGGTATTTGCAATTTTGTTCAATATAAAAAATATCAGTACTCCACAAACGGTCTGTGGAAGCTGGATCGTCTACTCTGTTAAATTCACATTGGAAATTTAGCAGTACCTAAGAAGAGATACTCATAAAACTAAATGAATTAATAATGAAATTGGCATCAGCAACAAACATCAAAAGAAGTATCAAAGATGAACAAGAAATGAAAATGCAAACAGCTACAAAATTTTCACTGAATCAAATAGCACAAAAGGTGCAAATACAATTTGTAATGGAAAAAAATGTCCGATGAATAAATTCAATAATGGGAATGGTTAAAAGTTAGAATTGTCGAAGCCACAGTAACACAAACTCTAATGTGGAGGGAGCTCTTGAATCTTAGAAGTCTCGAGAGGAGAAAAAGCACAAAAACCAAAAAGTTGAAAAAAGGAAGAGGAAATCTCCGAAGCCAATATCGCCACGTTCCTACACTACACTTTTGGGGTAGAGACAACTTCCAATTCCATCTGAAGACTGGAGCGAGTGTTGAAGAGATAAAAAGTGCAAAGCCAAAAGTAAACTCTCTCTCTCTCTTTCCTCCGCTAGATATATACTCCCCAGAGATCTTCCTCTCTCGATCAGCTTCGAATCGAACAATCTCTCTATGCACGCCAAAAAGGTCTAAACGAAATTCTTCCCAATTCTGTAAATTGTAGTGTTTTTTTTCACGAGAATACTATCTATATTTATATTGTTATAGCTCAATTGACGGGATGGTTGAATTACTTTGTTGAATTTTATTTTAAATTTGACTTTTTCAATCGAAAATTCAATCGTTATATATTTAACGTTGTAAAAAAAATCGAATGCAATATTCATTGGTAAAAAGTTTGATACTGAAACTCGACACTGTCTTTCAAAGTTAAAGTAACAAACCAGCAAACACCAGCCAAGTAGGTTTGTGTATCTTTTGTGTCAAAGGGACATGTAATGCTGGACTGCAATACAGGGCAGAGAGACAACATGTGAACCTTCATGAATAATTCGACGTTTGGAATTAACAGACCTGATCTATTCTCGAGTGTTGTTGCGACACGGTTTGTCACACAGGCTACATACATGAATCTCATCGAAATTCATTCTAACCTCTGAGTGTATTCTTCCAATGGAGACACGTCCGGACAATCTTTTGACCATCGAAAATTGTACTCTCCAATGTGTAAATACGTAATTACCGTGCAGACCACGCACTGCCGACGTCTTTTGCATTATTGAGACCATTGCAGATATCAAAATAGGAGAATAGAAAAGAGTGAAGTAACAATTTAAAATATGGCATTATTTAAAAATGAATAAAGCAAATGAACTAGATTAGAAGCTTTAGAAATTTTAATTCAATACTCATTGAGATTTATATTTCTAATGATACAAAAGTGGTTTTCTCACCGAAAATGATGACAAGATAAGACGTTGCATCGATCGCATAGTCACATAGCCTCTTACAAAGCGTCATGTAAGAGCAGCTCCGAAGAGATATATACACACCTACGTGACTTGAATTTTAGAGATTCTACTGGAGAAAAACAAGTGGCTGAAGTGTAATAGAAGGAGAGAAGAAAAAGAATTTACAACAAAAAGTGTCAAGTTCAAAGACTTTCGAGCTTTCAGAATATCTATAACTAATGAACTTCCTATTATTCTTTCATGAAAGTAAATATTCCTGACTGTGTTCTATTTTCCGAGGATTTGGAATGGAAATAAATTATTCTTTCTCTTTCCATTTTCTTTCAGAAACAAAGAGGAATTTAAAAAACAGAAGCCATTCGTTTTAATTTGTTATAATCCTTTTAGATTATGAAAGCACCGCTTTTTTTCCATATTCTAATAATGCCAGTGCTCTCGAAAATTGGAAAATGTTTTTTAAAAAAAATAAAAAATGATTCGAGTGACTGACAATTTCTGTAAAGCGTCTCGGAACCGTTTGAGAATATAGTATTGTACATGGCGGGCTTATTTGGAAACCTCTCCAAAGAGACAGTCTCCTTTTTTTCTCCTCCATTTTTATCATGACAAAACGCCAGTGTGGGAGAGAGCAGTTTGATACCTGAGGATACAATGCCAGCGCAGCTGGTCTAAAGGACCTTTTCAAATTATATTCTATATCTTCTACTGAGTATACGTATATACAGCAGGCGAATGGATCTTGTGCGGTGAAACTTGACAAAAGAATACGGTTATCTTTTTCCTTCAGTTGGTGATTTTGTTCTCTCTTTCTTCAGTGAGTGAAGACAACGAGTTGTCTTTTCATTTTTTCCAACTGTCATCTAAGGAAGATGCTGTTCATTTTGCTCAAATCAAGTTTAGTGCATGTTGAATACTTTTAATATATTCAGAAGTAGGATTCTCTCTTGAGAATATAATTGAAAAATAAATTTCATAAAAATATTTTATGGTTATTGGAGCCGTTGATTTATCTTCAATACATTTCTCTTTCATACACAGATGAAAGCATTAAATGTTAAAAATTATACTCGACGATTTAGTGATATCAAACATTCAGAATTTAATGAATCCTTTGAATTCTGAGAACTATGTAGAAACTAAATGAATGTAATCTGTAAAAAGAGCGGTATCTCTTTGGAAATGAAAGGAAAATAAACAAATAAATATTCACCAGCGATGGAAAATAAAAAAAAACGCTGGGCTTTGCCAGATGTTCACTGTCTGGTCAAGCGGCCCATTGGGATTTGATTCGCAAATTCCATTTCCAAAATACCCTGTGCTGAAAAAAAATAGAACGAGAACTGTAAGCACGTAAAATAAAATAAAAAAAAGGAAATAAAAAAATGCTGCGAGAACCTACTGGTTCGTTGGTTCACGCCGGTGTATTAAAAAGCCTCTTGCATCACACGATAGTCCATTGCGAGAGCAATAGTGGGGGGAGGGGTTTGCCCCCATACTCATAGCTCTGGACAATATATATGGTTTGGGGTCGACCGTATATGGTTTGAATATACGATAAAAATAATAATGTACGTGTACCTACTCTGCCACCCACACATCAAACGGGGAAACGAAATTGTGAATGACACGTTGGGGATACGCTAGAAAAAGAGAGAAGTGAAGAACCCATAGGAGAGAATGATATCCCATATGCTACACAGAACACGATGGTACTATCAACGTAAACAAGGTACAATTCGGTGGGACAACGAATAAAAACAATTTTGAAGTTATCCCCCCCTGCAGGCATGAATAGTTTCATTGTTTTACAGCTTTCATTTCTCCCATTTTTGATTACTCGAGGGTTGAATGACGATGGTTTGAAAGTACTGTTTTCAAACTTCCCGATTAGGGCCGATAGGCCCAAAAATCAACTATCGATTGTTTATCGAATCTTTACGTTTCAAGGACGTATAAATCATCTCCGACTATTTTGGGAATCATGTCTGCAGGTGGTGAATGTGTAACATGATCAGAATTTGTATGGGCGTAATCAAACAAGCTCAATGTAATTTGGCTTTGACTTGATTAAAAACCAAATTGATCTGGTATTTTCCAATTTTTTTCATGAAAATGCGAATTTTATCGAGAAAATCTTTGATAATATTTTTTAAATCCTGATTGGGAATTTGTTGGGGAGACCCTCTTGCATCGATGACATCACAACTCGCGAGAAAGTAGTAACGCCTTGTTAATTAATATTTCTTCGACACTGAAAAACATGTTTTTAATTATGAGGAAAAATCTATTTGCTCTACCTCACCTTTTTTTTTTGAGAGAGATTAAATAATTAAAACTCACTAAATTTGGGTATTTCTATGAGATTAAATATTCGATCCAATGTATGATTCCGGTAACAAGAGAGATTTAACAAACACAAAGGATGTGATCGTCCTACAGTCAAAAGGTTATTTCATAAATGAATAATAATGGGAATTATTTGTGACATCAAAATTTTAATTATCGAATTGCAACTGATCCACTGTGGTTGTTCAATTATTTTCAATTTTTTGGGAACAATGGAGAGAACAGCGATATTGCACATTCCCTCCTTACTCCGTCTGTACGGATAGAACCAAGTTCATTAATACATGTAAATATCTTCTGTTTCGGTTTCCTCAACTGCAAACCAACCCGATAATCTCTCCTATGAATTTATTTATGCTTTGAAAAATAGATAATTTTCTTTTCCAATCGAACTAAAGTTAATGAGATTATCCGCAAATTTATTTATCAACATTCACGACATTCAAATGAATATCAGATTGAATAATGGAAATAGCCAGAAGGGAATTGAAAAATATGATATGGATACCACTTTATTCAACAACATTCGTTAGCGACGATTTTTTTATACTTCGACATGCATGTGTTACAGTGAAATAAATTGGAAATGATTATAATTATTACATTTCTCATGAATTTATATTTGTTTCCTTTCAATTGCAGATACAAAGTGGAAGTGACTGGAAAATCATTACCAGTTCTAACAAACCTTGATAAAGGTAGATATGGTGTACTAGTGTTCGAAAACATAAACAAATATTTACAAATGGACAAATGGAATCGCGAATTACTCGACAAATATTGCCGTGAGTACTCAGTCGGTATTGTTGGATTTTCACCACCTGGTGAAGAAAGTCTAGTTGGTGCACAACTCAAGGGATTTCCGTTGTTCATACACACAAATTTAAGACTGAAGGTAAATAAACCTTTTCACATACATTGAAAATTTCAATCAATGAACATTTTATGAAAAATTATTGTTAAATTGATTATCTATATTTTCCTCCAAACAAGAAAAACTAAAATAACAATTATTTTACGTTATTATTCTTTCTAATTTACCTCATTATAAATTGCCCTATTCCCTAGTAACCAGGAGGGACTCAAGGTCAAAAGGCCGCGGCCCCATTTTCAAGATTACTTTTTTCCTTCAAAAGAAAAGGCCGTCTTTTCAAAGGCCTTCAACCCTTTCTCCAATTCACTCGTGCATACTTCGAGATCCGTATTCATGGCCCATACTTTTGTCTGACCGAAAGTAAGATGAACCTTTTTATTTTTCCCCTCTCTATCTTTCTGTTTTACTCATTCACTCTCTCCTTTATTTTATTACACTTTGTTGCCCTCTACTTTAATGCTTTTTGTTTTAGTCCCATTGTTTCTGGCTTCTCATTTTTTTCATTTTACCCTTGGTTTAAACTCTTTTTATTTTAATCGTTAGGATGCACAGCTGAATGCCGCCTCACCCATTCTGAGGTTGACCAGATCCGGGGAGACTGCCTGGGGACCGTTACCCGGTGGTGACTGGACCATTTTTCAACCAAACCACAGCACGTATGAGCCACTGGCATGGGCGTACCGAGACACTCTAGATTATACTAGTCAAAAGACACCACTTGCCACTGTCATTCAGGTAAATAGTTCTTTCGAAAAGTTATAAAGGAGAGATAAATTGGCTTGAGAATATCAAATTACTCCAACCGAATGAGAAAATTAAATTCCTTATCAACTGTGTGCAATGTTATTGCAGTAATCAAAATTATTTTCCAACGTTCGCTTTATTTCAATTCAAATATGTTCTTTGGAGTTTTAAATAATATCTCCACGATGGAATTCCGGCGAAACATTTAATGCAACGAATGATATTCTCTGAGGAATTTAATCGCGAAACAAAATGGCCAAACTGAGAGTTTATTCACAAATATAAGACGTAATGGAATCAGGACGATAAAAATTTTATATTCCAAAAAATGGATAATAGCATCTGGGACAGCGGATTTCGGATTGCTATTTAATTTTGTGAATCTTAGGAAATAACACAGTTGAAAGGTTCTCACAGTAAATAAGGAAAGAAAAATAAAGGGATGAAATACGGGAGACTGTGCAAATTGAGGACTTGGTGGATAGTTACAGCTGCTTTATTGCCTCAAGATCGTCTTGAGTAAAGTCCAACGTAGTCATGGAAGAAGGGGAGAAAATGCGGGGAAAAGACGAGTGATAAACAGAGTTGTAGTACTTCAAGGCGTGAAGGCAAACCCGTAGATGGTGAAATAGGAATAAAAAGAGATGAAAGAAAATAGAAAGGAGGAGAGTGAACAACTGCCAAAACAATTCGCGAAGCCATTCTAACCCCTTGCATTTATATATTCGAGGAAGAATTTTAGTAATACTAAGATTCCCCCAGGCGAATAAATTGAAGCGAAAAGAACGTGCTTTCGAACATAAAGCATGAAACGGAAAAACCTCTAGGAAAATTTGAGAGAAGAATGTTTTTTCAGTTCATCTATGAAGAGTGCATTAGTTTGAAAAAGTTAATTCGGGAAAAATTCAATGCTGTAATTAAATCACCGAATTATCCATAAATAATTGATCATTATGTAAAAACTGAAAAGCCTATAAAAAGGACAAATACCGATAATTTTTGGCGTTGAATAGACATTCAAAATTTGATTATTCCATGTAGTGAATATCTATTTAATTCGATTCTCATAAATTGATGGAAAGGAACAAACCCTATAGTTATTGATTAATGAAATCAACGAATAGTTGATTGGCTGGTGATTTAATTACACAGGACTGTCAAACTCTGTGGATTACGGTACTGAATAGTAGGTGTTGTTTCACCTGGAACATTTCACAGGTGACCCACGTTAATGAGATTATAAACGAGATTATTATTGTTGTTTACTGCTAACAAGCCCACTAGGTTGATGAAAAGAGGATAGGGCAAACGAGGAATATAGGGAAAAAAGAGAATGAAGTTTAAGAGTGTTTTGTGAGTGGATACTAACAAAATTAATGAATCCCATTATTCCAATTCCCAGAGATAAGCTCAGTCGGGTATTAGGACATAAAATAAAGCGCCGAATATTTATACGTTTTGTATCTCTTCTTTCGCGGAAAAAGTATTCACGATCGTGATCAATCGGTCTTAAATACCCAACTCAATTACTAATATACGAAAGTCTCAAATTTCCTTCATTTTTAATTAAATGCTTTGATAAAATTTCCAGGATCATGGACGATATGATGGGATTCAACGAGTTCTCTTTGGCGGTGGTTTACGTTTTTGGTTACACAAGTTATTGCTCTTGGATTCGCTGTCCTACTTATCACATGGACAACTGAGTTTGAGTCTCAATCGCATGATACTTGTAGATGTTGATGATATATTTGTTGGTGAAAAAGGTACGAGACTCAAAAAAGAGGATGTTCTTGCACTTCTGGCAACACAGCAAAGAATACAGATGTTGGTTCCGGGTTTCAAATTCAATTTGGGGTTTTCCGGCAAATATTTTCATCACGGTACAGCGGAGGAGAATTTGGGAGACGATATGCTACTCGAGAACGTAGACAGGTTGGTTTATAAAATACACGGAAAGATTCCAATTTGCTAGATGAAAGACGCTCTCGTGAAAATTCAATTAAATTTTCTTACCGCATTCGCTTATCCCACGTTTTACAGATTTATGTGGTTTTCCCACATGTGGAATCATCAGCAGCCCCATCTTTACAAGAATGTAACACATCTACAGTTTGATATGGCACTCAACAAACAATTTGCAAAGGAACACGGAATATCAACGGGAAGTGGCTATAGCGTAAGCCCTCATCATTCTGGTGTTTATCCAGTACACGAGGGACTGTATGAAGCATGGAAAAGAGTATGGAACATTAAAGTGACGAGTACAGAGGAGTATCCACACCTGAGGCCTGCCAGGCTCAGACGTGGTTTCATTCATCGCAATATCATGGTACGATACGATCACCTCTTGTTATTGTTTCTTCTCTCCTAACTATTCTACTGTTTCTATTCCTCGATACGATGTACAAACATCCCGAATTGTGTATTCTGCAGAGCAGAGCCATCGCTTTACATTGTGGTGAACAAAAAATAAGGAAAAAGAATTTGAAATTGACGTTTTGTCGGTACTCCTCGGAATTATTCGAGTGGAATATTTATCCATGGTCAATGTTAGAGAGAATGGATGGGTAACTTCGAGTAGTTCCGATCGCAAAACCTTCCTAGGTGATGGAAATTCTCATAGTCTAAATTAAAGATTCCTCTCTGAATTTAGATTAATCCAGCGTCTCTTTGTACTACATTTTTACTTGATCCTTAGCATTAATTATGGGAGGAAAATAATTTTTTCTCTGTTGCTCCTAATATAGGTACTACCGAGGCAAACTTGCGGCCTTTTTACGCACACCATTTTCATTGAGAAGTATCCTGGTGGAAGAGATAAATTGGATGAGTCCATACAGGGTGGTGAATTATTTCAAACAATTGTTTACAATCCCGTGAGTTTATTTTCATTATTCATTCTTCTTTTAATTTCGAAAAATCGTAGGGAATCTCAGAAAGAACAGTTAAACTTGCATTTTATAAAATCAAGAGAAAAATGGGGTAAAATGGAATATCAGGGTTACTAAAAACGACTTGAATTTCAGTTTGAATTGCTCAAAATGACTGAGGTTAATTAACCAGGATTTATCAATGATTTCATTTTTAAAAAAGAGGGAATTTTTGATGGCGAGGGTCCATTTTCAATAAATTTCGAAGAATCAATTCTTACACATATTTTTCATCGGAAATCTCAACTTTTCCATTCGATCATTGATTTTTTTTTGTTTCAAATCGTTTATTGCAAAATCCATTCCATAATTATATCCGACTATTCAAGCATAATTTTTTTTTGGTACAATTTAATAAAATAAAAATGTGTCTAATGGTATTTTTCAGATAAATATTTTTATGACTCACATGTCCAATTACGGAAATGATCGTCTAGCACTTTATACATTCGAATCAGTCATTAAATTTATCCAATGCTGGACGAATTTACGACTTTCCAGTGCACCTCCACTTCAGTTAGGTGAAAGATACTTTCAGCTATATCCAGAAGAGGCCGATCCAGTTTGGGGTGTAAGTATGCGAAAATTTTTAATAAGATACCATTAAGGCTTGCTCTCCGCGATATCGTAATTGGGCAGTGGAGAAAAAAAATGATAAAGTAAAGAAAAAATTATTCTAGAATCCCTGCGATGATCAGAGACATCAAAAAATATGGTCGAGGAATAAAACTTGCGACCAATTACCGAGATTCCTTGTTATTGGACCACAGAAAACTGGAACAACTGCCTTGTACACATTTCTATCGATACATCCGGCAATCAGCAGTAATTTACCAAGTCCTGATACCTTTGAGGAAATACAATTTTTCAATGGAAAAAATTATTACAAAGGACTTGACTGGTAAATATTTTAAAATTACTATCATATTATTTTCTTGTTAATGAGCATGTGGAAATTTATAAGTTTCTGAATATCTTTATAGGTACATGGGCTTCTTCCCAGTAGCTAAGAACGAAAGCTCCCGATATTTATTTGAAAAATCAGCAACGTACTTTGATGGTGAATTGGTCCCAAGGAGAGCTCATGCTCTATTACCAAAAGCCAAATTAATAACAATCCTATTATCTCCTGCAAGGCGAGCATATTCTTGGTATCAGCATACGAGAGTACACGGAGATCCCGTCGCTAATAATTATACTTTTCACGCAGTAATAACTGCCAGTGATACCGCACCAAAACCATTAAGGGATCTTCGCAATAGGTGCTTAAATCCAGGAAAATACGCTCAACACTTAGAAAGATGGCTCTCCTACTATGGACCTCAGCAATTACACATAATCGATGGTGAACAGCTACGTCAAAACCCAGTCGAAACACTCCATGAACTACAGAGGTTTCTGAAAATAACACCAGCATTTAATTACTCAACTCACTTGAGATACGATCCGAAGAAAGGCTTCTTCTGTCAAGTAACTAATGAAGATCGCACAAAGTGTCTCGGTAAAAGCAAAGGTCGTCAGTATCCACCAATGGAGGACAGATCGTACAAACTACTTCAAAGGTATTATTTGTCACACAATACAGCACTAGTGAAACTACTGAAAAGGCTAGGATCGAGAACGATACCACAATGGTTGAAGGATGATCTTACAGACACTGTGATGACCTAGCAATCGCCCATTGAATGATACAAATTTACTTTTTCATTGTCAACTATTTCAAATTCGTTGAATTTAATGTGGCGGTGACAATTTTTTTGTTCATTGTAAATTTATTGTAAACTAATTAACATTCCACTGGGCTTATTCAACACCTGGACGTTAGTTTAGGGACCACAGGGCCTATCCAGTGGATTCAGGGAGCCTACTGGCTTTCGAAGAGCCATAAAACAAAAAAAAATCTAAACAAAGAAACTAGTCAGTGAACGTTGACTCTTGGGAAAAATCAATTTCTTAATTAAGTAGAGTGAAGGGTAATTCAATTAATAGTTAACCAATTACATTAACGGGAAAGACTCGTGCAGTAAAATGCTTTTGACACTCTACTTAACTGTGAAATTTTCATTGAGTGTCGTTGTTTTGTCTATTTTTTCTTAAAGATAATAGATAATTAAGACAAAAGAATTAATGTTATTGTCAATCGTTGTTGCGAACCGATGTGGGTTCAAGAAACTAATTGCATATGTATCACTCGCATGTGCCATTCCGTTTATTCAATCGGATAACAATACTTTTTCATATCCGGCCGTGGAGAATTTTTGAATCTTTTAAAGAAATTCAAAGATCCGATAATAATTCGTTGGGCTCGCATTTACTAGTTTGTTGGACCAAATGAGAAATTTTTCAAATCAAAATTTCATCGTGATTTCATCTGTCCAAAAATGATACTAACGAATGCGTTTAATTGAATGTTTTATTATGAAAATTATTTTGTACACAAAGTTGTGAATGTGTACTCGAAGCCTTTTGGAACTAAAATATGTGAATACATATAAAAAAAATTCATGCGTGGAAAAGTAGTATTGCATGATATTTGGGTAAATATGGTGATGATGATTCACATGTATATTTTGACAATATTTGAGTGAGTTTGCGTCCATTCATGTACATTAATAGACGCATATTTTAATGTCAGCGCCGTGTAAAATTAAAATTTTTATTTAATGTTGAGGGTATGGAATTATTAACATTAAAAATATTTATTCTAATGTGAAAAAAAGAGAGTACTTTTATGATGAGTGGATAGGGAATTTTGAAATTGAAGAGTTTCAAAGAAATCTTTTATAAAACTGAAATTATTTTTCTAGTTCATTTGGGAGATTCTAGAATTGCTGAAGGAAATTAATATTCCATTCTAATGATTTTTAACCTAATTGGAAATGTAATATTTGATCTCTATCAAAAAAAAGAAAGAAAATGGAGATTACTTATTGAAAATCATGATAAAATTTTATTTTCAAAAATAATCAAGAAACGTCCATTCTAACCATGAAAACCGTGCGTTTCTCTTCAATATAAAATGAAATAATGATACAATCATGTTCGTAATGATGTCAAAACTTCTCTCATCAAAAGATTAAAATTAAAAAAAGTGAAGACACAAACCAATAATCATTGAGTATTTGTTACGTTTGTAAAGGTTTTTTTCGCAATTTTTTTATTTTAAAATAATAAAATGGATATATGTATTCGTTATTTATGACGAAAGAGAAAAGAATGAAAGCAAAGTTTAAATAAAACGTGTACAAAGTTTGTTGTTGTCAGCGAGAGATGAAATAATTATTCCTCGCTGTCGAACGTGCCATTTAATGCCAGTGTTGTAAATATTATCGGTCCTGTCATTTAAAAGAAAAAACAAAAAAATCCTCTGAGAATCGTTTGTTAAGTTATGAATCCAATTGAATCAGATTTCTGGTGACGATGATGATATTACAGTCATCCTCTCCTGACAATAAAAATAACTCAAAAATGAGTAGGTAATTTTTTTTTTAATGAACCTTTGGTAATTTGAGATTGAATTAAGTGAAGCAAAATTCATTCGTCCTAATTGAACAAATTTATACGAATATTTCGATGATGCTATTGATAATACAGCTAAGAGAGTGTTTCTCCCCTTCATTATTTAACTTACGATTGCTCTACTGTAATATATTGTAATAATTGTATGAATATATATAATAAGTTCTAATAAGAAAATAAAGAAACAAAATCCACATTGAATTACTCTTTGTAAATAACAAGTGGTTTATTATATGGAAAAGAATGTTTAACTTATTGTAGAAGGCTGAGAATATATCCACACTTTTTTCATTCGAATGATTCCACTAACAGTTCTTTCCGATATTGCTCGCCGGATCGACCTGTATCGATATCGCATCTTAACGTTTTTGACGAATTTAACTGATCAAAAATATTCTCCTCTTCGAGTTCACCATTAGCTTGATCCTCAAATTTAGGTCCTAGTAATACATTCATTTCAAGATGTTCTATATTTTTCAATCTATTTAAATCGATTGTACCGAAAGTTCTGTGAACTTCGAGAGAAGAGACGACATTCATCGATTCATTATTACAAAAGTTATCCACTGACTTAATGGTATGGATGCTCCGAAGTTTTCTCATTTTAGATTCTAGAAAATATTGAATTAGCTGCCTGCAAGACATTTTCCATTATCTCTTTCCTTAATTAAGAAGAAGGGGCTTAGAATTAATTTTAACCTGGTTGCGCTGTAACATCGGCATTGTGTTGAATCTTTGGATCGATCATCCTCTGATCGGGCGATTCAAGTCTGATTGTACCGGGCTCATGCTTGACTGAGCGTAAACCAGTTGCAGTTTCTGGTTCTTGACTTGGCACTCTGTCCGCCTGCATCAAAACACTCTCAACATCGCGATGAAACAATCTTCGTATAAAAGATCTGCATGTAATATATAACGCGAATTTTGAAATATTCTTAAATCTCTCCTTATTCTATTATTAGGTAAAAGTTGGAATTCATACCTAGGGGGTTCTCTCGGAACTGTAGCTAATGCTCGGAGATGACTCAAATGTTCAAAACGATTCCGCAAAATGCCACAACACTCGAAACTCATCAATAAAGGCATCATGATCATGACAACCACGCCAATTATACAAAGCAAACAAATTAGTTGCCAAGTAAAATCTATTAATAAATTAAATACACTAAATCCATCTTCGGATTTCGCAAAGAATGGAACAATTAATGCACCAAATAATCCTGAGATCAAATGAATTGCTACCGTGTTGCAATAATCCTCAATTGCACATCGTGCAATTATTCTTGTGACAAGATAAAATAAAAAGCCATTTGTAGCTCCGATAACAACAGAAATGTAGGGTGGATATATGTTTGCACCAGCTGAGACGACTACGACGCCTGCAATCATTCCCTGTACACATCTCATTACCGTTTTCTGATTGAAGGCCTCGCGTCGAAAAAAATGTAAGGCTACTGTTACGATCGTACACGTAGATATTGAGAGCAAATTGTTGATCATTATTAAGGGAATTTCTGGGTATTTCAAGTGGAAATTTTCTTCAGGATCGTTTGACAACCAGGAACTCTATGTAGAATAATGTTCTCCATTAAATGAAAGTCATAAAATACTTCAGCTAAAGTAGAAAATTCTTCTCTAGGAAGAATGATAAAGAAATCAAAAGTAAATATGCAAAGATAAGAAAACCTGAAGTCCCAGAAGTATGAAGAAGTATCCAAGAAAAGTGTTTCCAGCAGATGCATCAACATTACTTGCTTGAACACTTCTACCCAATATCAAACACGCAATGAATCCTACAAGCCCGCCGGTAACATTTATAATTGCTGCGCCTCCGGCATCAAGAAAGCCTGAATTTCTTTCCGTCAGTCGATTTTGCAGCATCCAACCGTCGGTACTCCATCCCCAGTGAATGATAAGGGGTTGCAGTAATCCAGCAAAAATAATTCCAATCACTAGAGTACCAACGGTGTGCATTCTTCCGGCCATGCAATTTGATGAAATAGCAGATGCAATTATCACACTCTGCCATCCAATTAGAGATTTCTCTTTATCTGTTCTTTCATGTCCAATC
This sequence comes from Aleiodes sp. PSUC_FEM 10030003, assembly GCA_018902275.1. Taxonomy (NCBI): domain Eukaryota; kingdom Metazoa; phylum Arthropoda; class Insecta; order Hymenoptera; family Braconidae; genus Aleiodes; species Aleiodes sp. PSUC_FEM 10030003. The sequence goes on from JABSMS010010342.1 coordinate 24,570, forward strand.
CAATAACCACCACCAATTACGCCACCAAAATCCCCGGTGAATGTAATTGTAGATCCGATTAAAATGTAACAACTTGTTGTCCAACATATTTCAATGATATTGTGCAAAACAATCAAATTAACATTAATCACTGGTATATTACCAATTTGCACTAATAAAAAACCAGCACGCAGCAGAATAATTAATACGACACGGATTACAGCCAATGAAGGATTCATTGGATATATATTATCATCGCCTGCATCTTCAGAAGCTCTGAATTGGCCATTATCACAGGATCCGACCTCCAAGCTTTCTTCTGGTTCAACCATACTTTAATACTTTTCGTAATTTTCTTTTGAAAATTCAATGACACAAAACAGATGTTTTCATACTTTCAGGTTATTGGGCAAATATTAATTTTGCTTTTGAAGCTTCGTGTTATTGTTTATTTGTTTATTCTTTTATCGAGTCAAAATATTTTCAGATTGGGTCAAAATTGGGTCAAAATTCATGCTTCACATATTTTTCCAGAAGCGAGTGACATCCGACAACAATATATAACATTGAGTCACACACGGGAGCTATTGAGATATATTTTGTAAAACTTACTGCGTATTATTTAGGTTCGGTGCACCGAAATTATCGCATTGCGTAGAAAGAATGTTTCCCAAGAGAAACAAATATTTCCATGAGATAAACATTACCAATTGATACATTTTTTCTTATTGAATGGGGAGCGGGAATATTCGAAATTGCCCTGACGAGATGCCTACGCCACTAGCAAGAATTGGGAGAACCAGGCTTCACTGAACACATAGTCGACGCCAGTGGGAAGATGCGCAACACTCATGCGCGCAGGGGAAAATTTCGTTTTCATTTTATTTTGATGTAGAGTACCGGTCTCGGCGCGATATCCCACAACACCCAAGTGTACAGGCTCCTGCGTTTTGTTGCCCCACAGTCGCTCGAGAGCGGCCGTTGGTCCCTCTCTCCCCGGTGCATGTCTCAGGAACGAACGATAATAAAGGGGGGGCTTGAAAAATAATAAATAAATAAAAAGGAGAGGTTAAAGTACGTAAAATATCGAGTAAAATTGTTCAAGCACAGGTTGATACAAAGCAGTGGCATTGATTCGGTGTTTTGTTTATATACGGGTAAAAAAAGAAAATAAAAAGAAAGAATATGGCGGCTGTTAGTGTAACGTGTCGAGCCTTCGTAGTCCTCAGGCTCGAAATGACTCGACCCTTGAGTGTTGCATCCCTGACGGCACCAAGGAGGTATAGGAACGTGAGTTTAATTCATTTACAAATGATTAAATAACACAATCAAAGCATCCCTAGGGTTGTCTATCATCTACCGGCTTTTCGAGCGTCTTTATTTTTTTTCTACGACTGAAACTGTGATTGGTCGGTTTGTCAGCCGCGTCTGCCTATTATTATGAATTTACAGCCTATGAGAGATTTACTCCACTATTCGAGCGGTTTTGGAAAACTAACAGCTGATTTTGTTCGTTTTTTACGAACTTCCATGCGGTGCCTATTTGGCTATTTGTTACTTCCAGCAAAACTATGATACTAAAAAAAAACATTGAGTGAGCTCATAATAAACTTAATGTTTTTTTACAAGACTGGTGTAAATTAATGAGCGGTCATTCTCACGCTCAAGTGTTCTGAAAAAAATATATTTTTCTACAGAAATATTGGAACGAGATTTTTATAAGAAAAGTTTCAATTTTATTTTGGAAAGAATCATTTTATTAGTTAGATTATTCAAGAGTAACAATTGACGACTATCATTATTTTCTAATAGTAATAATTCGTCTTGTACGTAGTTTATTCCATTGTCATAATCATTTGATTCTTTGATAAATTTCTCCAAGCTGTCATAAATTGGAGCTGTATCCATAATTCTATTATTTTCAGTATGAAGCAATCGCTGTCTGCTTAACGCTATCTTTATCTTCTTTGAAGTATTTCATTTACTTTTGTATTAGTATTGTGGTAGAATTTTCGTCCGCTTTAAGGTATTGATGGGCTCATTCAAGTTGAATTTATTAAAATTAAAACTTTGTGGCGTTAAGGTTACATGTTTTATTCATCGAATTTTGATTCTCTTATTTTCTCTTTCTGTGAGCCTTCAGACACGTGTACACTTTATCGATTCCAATGGCACTGAAGAGATACGTAAGATGATGTGTCAGTGGTAAAGCATTTATCAGAACGTATATTCGTAATTGTTCATGGAAACAAACGAATGTAGATGGAAACTTTTCGACTGTGCAAAGGGAGAAACAACTTGATTGTGATTACGAGGAATATTTATTTCGAAAATTCTTAATTTTATTTGATAACATAAATTCACCCGATTAAGATTTTTGGAGATTCTCCTTTTCTTCATTAGTATTAATGCTATTCCTATAATTAATTTTTCAAGAAACTATTCACTGTCATTCTGTGTGATTAATTAGCAATACCAAGTCACTTATCTCTGTTTGATAGAGACTTTTTTCTCCTACCGCTTTGGGGTCACGTATGGCCTGCCAAACTGGCGTGTTAAGAATTCGTGGAAAAAAAGATTGCTTCAGTTCTTTTTTTCATTTTCAGTTTCTTCATTACACTGGGTCCCCTTGATCAGGACGTTAACCTCGGAACGTAATAACTTGACTAATACGATAATACAGGTGTTTTTTTTTCGTTGATCGATCGTGTTTATAAAAGCCTTTGAATATAGAATTTTCAAAATGGATTTTTATAATCGAACATTTGGACGGCGATAATTGAACAATTTATTGAGACAAAGAGTACCATTAAATATAGAATGGCCAGGAAAACAAACACAGAGGCATGAAATTCGAAGATTTGATGGTGAATACTGTGTTAAAAGCCTGTTTTCAATACTAATTAACTTCTTTTCTAAAAAGGCTATTCATTCAAAGAAAAGTCTACCATTTCACTTACCTGCTGATGAATCGCTATGAACGGCTCCAAAAAGTCATTCAATTACATTGGCAAGTAGATAAAGAGGGTTATGTGGATCGCGTGACATTGGGCTTTTCCTCGTGGTTTAAATCATCAAAAGTCTCTTGTCTGCTAATTATTTGAGTACTGAGATACTGAATGGGCGCGGTATCCGACATATGCGTGATAAGCGTTAAAACTAGAAATTGAACTCATAAGGAATTTTCAGGCAAAATATGGGAGAATCATTCTTTATTTATTACGTAAAGATAGGTTGGACAACTTTTTTTCCTCTGAGTATAAGAAGATAATTTCTATAAACTCCCGTTTTATTCTTTAATCTCCGATCATTTTATCCCCATTCCAAACTATTGTACAAATTCTTCAAGCTCTCATATATTTTATGAGTGGTTAGAAGTTCAGTAAAATTCGTGGCAAACGTCTCACTGAAACCGATGTAAAATTCACAAACTCATTCTTTTATTTCATATCAGAGATTATTTTCGGACAGCTTCGACTCTCGTTTATTTTAAAATGTCCTACACAGTGGAGTTGTAAGTATAGTGTTTGAGAGACGTCAGAAAACAGGAGAAAAAGAATCAAAAGAAAAAGAAAACTGTCGCCATTTCCACGTGACAGAACTGAAATGTATTTGTTGGATATATCTTTCTTCATCGTGGGGATAGAATGTACCACTCAAGTTCTCTCAAAGACCTTTAAAATCACTACAATGTTCAAATCACCGTCTAAAAAACCCAGTGACAATGATTTGGATGAGTGTAGAAGACTGTAACGAGAGATATAAATGATGGGAAGGGCGAACTATCTTCCTTGAATTTCCCTGGCGAGGACTTTAGTGAATAACTTATAATTCACAGTCATGAATGCTGCTGGGTAATTTCAGTCTTATCACAAAGACTTTAAGAGAGTAATTGGTGTAAAATGGAGAACTGGCCGATTTTAAGGATATTCTCATGTTCATGAAATTCTTCTAACGTTTTTACATTCTCGCAAAATCTTCCTACTTTTCTCTCTTATTAAAGTTGAATTGAATTTTTTTCACTTTGAATGTAATATTTTATCTCGCTGTCTTCTATTACCAAGAGGCTAATTTTCTTCTGGTTGGAGATTCCATTCATAATTGCAAGTTGATCCCAACACTCAAATTTAAATTAGCGCACACAGTTCCCTTATAATAGTGACTGAGCTCCCTTCGAGAGAGTTTCAAATAGGATAAATAACTGAGAGGGGGACTAATCTTCAATTTAAAACACTGTTTTACTTCCCCTAATATTGTGGCGAAGATAAACAGAGGTTCGATGGAGGTTGTTACATAGCAGAGAACCTCCTTTTTGATACATACAACATGGCAGAAAGATAACATTAAATTTACCTCTCAACTAAAACGTAGTGGCAGGTAGTCTTTGTTTATCCAAGTTACGGGTATCCAGGGGGTTCTAGACTGCGGAGGCTGCGACGGGCGCCACGTGCATCGATCTGCGGAAAATCCCCTCCTTTCACCGTTTCTCTTTCTCTCTTTTTCTCTATCTCCCTCTATGAAGCGGAACATTCAAAAGCCGAAGAAATCGTTTCACTTGCCTCCTCTACGATTTCTCACTATCAGAGAACGCGAAGGCGAGTCTGTCAAAATTTACTTGAAGCATAGAAAAAGAGAAAGAAATCATGTAACAAAAGTAACGGTATAGACGTGGCTGCAGGATATTTAAGCTCCTTGGGGTTCGATATTGAAATATAGAGTAAAAAAAAATTCATTCGGAAGTTAACCTTTGCGCTAGTGCCCCAGTTTACATACTGGGACTCCGTCCAATGGGGGAGGCAACGGCTGATATTTCATTATATGGGACACATAGTATCCTATAGATATGATGATATACTAATTTTTGCTCAGTAATTTAAAAATCGCAAATTTACAGAGAAAATATCTGTTTTAAATAATCTAATAAAGATATTATTTGTGGGGAAAGATTTCGAAACAAACCAAATGAATGCCATCATCTTTATTCGAAACTGGCATCGATTTCTCGAAAAATAAAAATAAAGTGTCATCACAGTAGGTATATTCGATCCAAGCAATGGACCATGACCTTTTATACATCACGTTGAATATACCTGCATGCACTCGAATTGGTAATGTTTTATACAAACGCCTGAGAACTAACCGAAAGGTGCTACCGTCAATTTTCTTCATTCATTGATGAGTCTGCTCACTGTTGCCAGGAACAATCAATTTCGATTTTTTTTTCATATCTCACTCTCTTTCTCTCTCTCTTACCACTCATGTTTGATGCATTACCAACTCTACTTTGAATCACCTCCGCGTCAGATGGAGACAGTAAGTGGATTCTTCGTAGTCAAGTGCTCTATTACCTTAATCCCATCAGTTGAAGAAATTACTAAATTTCAATTGCAGCAGAATTTAAATTATCTTATCACCGAATGAAAAAAAAACCGTGACGCTTTCCATATCAATGAGAGGAGGCATCCTATTGCATTCGTGTAAACAAGAAATGTCCCGTAGGTATAATTTTTTGTCAGTCGATTTGACTTGAGCAGTCGACCCTTTCTAAACCTGTACTGTTTTCTTGTTGTTTTTTCTCCACCCCCACAGGAATTTTTTTCATCCATTATTTTTCTATTACTACTATTTTTACACTCGTCTGCAGGCGACGTGAGCTACTATGGAACATCGTCAAACGAACTTTTTATCTGTTGAGAGAACCGCGCACAAAAAAAATCAAATGACGAATATCTATAACAAAGTATTGTATCGCGTGTATTGTTCACTTAAGCGAATGAAAGAGTATGCACGGTTAAAAACATAATCTGGAAATGGGCTGTGACAAATATGACTACTAGATGACCCAAACTGCTCCAAGTATATGATCATTTAAATGCCGAATATATATCGTTATTTTGGACAAAATGATAAAGAGGTGATAATCGAATTTTAAATATTTGCCACGTATTCCTCTTGTCCTCTATAAAAGTTTCAATCGGTCGTAACCATCCATCCAATCAATGGGGTTGAAGGATTACTCCATTTAGAGTTGATATTTTCATGAACCCATTTATTCTTCTGCGACGATTAACTTATTGCTATGCAAGATCTTGGAAAGCTGAGTGATTTCTGAATATTGATGATATTAATAAAATCTTCTCCTATCTCCTCTCATTTATTTACGGACTACCGTGAAAGATTGCAATTTCCGTACCTCAACCTGAAAGCTGAGAGTAGGTGGCCAAGAAGGTTAAAACATTGTCGATGTTCCAACGTTCGTTTTACGGTCGAAGAATATTCTGCTCATCTTCGGAAAGGAGACAGTCACTAGGGTTACACGAAAATAGCCTACTGGACTTACGCCAGTTTGCGATATTATAACCCGGTTTTCTCCCCCGTACGCTTCTGAGACTGTATTTTAACGGAAGGCATTCCATTGGGGACTTTTTGACTCGGAGCCAGAAAGGAAAACCAGACGAATTCATCCAACCAAATTTCCCCCAGGGTTCTTTTTTACTACACCTGTCATTTGCAAATATTTATCTCTTGTGAATTTCTTCTGGAGATTCAAACGAAATCTACAAGCGCCAATGATTTCTAGTGCTTGGTCATTACCTAGAAATTACAAGTTTGGCAGTTATCTAGGGTAAAACAGATATACCGAATTTTAGTTATAATCTCAATATTCTGCGTCATGAAAATTGCTCGAAAGTAGAGCATTTGAGATGCGATCTTTTCAATAATTTAATGTGAAAAACTATCCCATGCTTCTATCTCGTACCATTTCATTGAAATGTTTATTTCTATGTATCATTGCCTCATTCTAATTGTTATGAAAAAAAGATTTAAAAAATTTGAATCTAATAGTTGGATTCAAATTTTTCAGGAAACATGGTGCCGAAGGTGGTGGAATATATCACAACGTGGATTATCCACAACAACTAGAAAGTTTACCCCTACAATAAGTCCAATGCTCAGCAAAGAAGCAAGAGAATATAAGGAATCGAGAAGTTCTCAAAAGATGGCGAAGGAGTCTAAAAGTACGAAGGAAGCTGATGAGGCTGATAGCACCACTGTAACTGGTGAGTAAATTATTGTGTCAATGCCTGCCTCGAAGTTCAAAGTGGTGGAAGTCATTTCATATTATACTCTCGGGAAATTATCTACTTAATAACGAAAATCCGTTAAAAATGTAAACTTTTCAATTACTATAATTTCAAGTAGTATCATGGCTGAAAAATTTGCTATAATCTTGAGGTAAGCTCACTGAACTATTGAATATTAATTCAAAACTATGGAATTTGATATCAAAGTTTTATAGCTCAAATGCCATTTTTTTTACGCACCCGAGTCTATATGTCTTACGCAAACGGTGGTAGCTCCTCTGAACTCTATGTACTTTGCTGAAGCATCAGTAAGTGTTACTTAGTGACTACGTAGACCTATGCAACTGAGAATTTCGTGATATTGATATAGACACTCCCAATACCAAGGGAAATTTATTCTCAAGCATTACAATATTCACAAGATTAGCAACCTTTATTACTTACATTTTTGAAGCACTTGTACAATCAAGTTATATTTCGTATAGGGGAAGGTGGTGTAAAATGGACACACCCTAGTTTTGATGTTGTATATTGAAATATCAAAGATAGGTTTATTTTGATAGTTCCATTGGGAAGCTGAGGAAATTCCAATTGGGAAACATGTAAAAATTAATTTTTTTAATATTTTGGAAAATTCGATTTTTCTGGTCAAGATTTTAAGGGGTCCCCCTTTCCAAAATCTAAAAAAAATCACTTTTTTCGGAATATCTCAAGTTCTATTGGTCCTAGCGTAAAAAACTCAAAAACCAGCTACAAGGTGAGCTCATCTCCCATCGATTTACGTAGTTCAATTTTTTTTTAATCGATTTTTCAAATAGATATA
>JABSMS010010353.1:0-13614 GCA_018902275.1 Aleiodes sp. PSUC_FEM 10030003
TGATTTTTCTCAATTCTCGAAAGGGGGTATCCTTTCAAATCTTGACCAAAAAAACAAACTTTCAAGAAAATAAAAAATAGTATATTACACTACATGGGCAGAAAGTTGAAATTCCAGCACTGCGTGATATCTGATCGAAAGTACGTTAACAAAATTAAATTTAAAAAAATAAAAATTGATGCCTGCCCCGACATTTGCAGCACGAGCGAAGCGAGAGCTGCTGGTCTGGGGTAAAATCGATGGGGAATGATGCCAGCTTTCATTTGAGTACAACCGCAACTCACTACGATGTCTAGAGCCAAAAATATTTTCGAAAAACCAAAAATTTACAACTCGAAGCCCTGAATATCGAAGAAAACTTTCTCAATTAAATTTTCCTTTGAATTCTAATAAAAAGCTCCATTACACATGTAGAATTACTATGTTCACTTAATCTCCACTCAACATGAGGAAAACTGAACGAAAAAAAAAATGGGGGGGTCCATTTTGCCCCACTCTCCCCTATATTATTATTTCTACGTCATGAAAACAAACAAAAAACTTCCTGATCAGTGAAGCCATTTAGAAAAAATCAATACGGTCGTCAATATCAATTCCTACTTTTTTATTTAGAGGATGAAGCCAATTCTTAATTCAAGAGCAAGAATAAAAGGGAGGACTACGATCCTCATGTACCGCATATCCTTCCAAGTGAAATATTGAAAGTTCTTTATCGTACTTTACATACGAGTGAACACATACATTCTCCATAAAGTCCCAATGATAACCCAAGAAACACACTATCCTTACAATTGTTTCAACACATTGCCTTCTATAGAAAAACTTTGTAAGGAAATTCACCCCTCATGATTTCCATAGTGGTACACTGTGGAAAAATGAATGAAGTATCATCAATTCCGGAGAGAAATAACAAAGAAGAAAATTTTTACGTGAAAGAAAAACCTTTCTTCTGCTTCTCGTCCCCTTCTGGTATCCATGTGGTTACTATAATAAATGATCTGATTTCGCGTAACCTTATTTCATTGGATTGTAAGCAACGGAACGGTGGGCACTGATGAATGGTTTATGCTAAAAACTCTTCACTCAGCAGTAAAAATTCTGTAGGAAATGATGGTTAAATATTTATATTTAAATTTGTATACTTATTATGATTCTGGGATAAAAAGTCACCTGATGATTCAGTGGCCAAATATTAATAGGAAGAGCGTGGGAGAATTTTGTTGGAGATTTTTCCTCCTACGTTAACGGAAATTGAAAAGCACTCAGTGTGAGTATTCACTGGCTTCAAGAATATAAACGTAAGGAACGAGTGAAAATAAAATCTTAGGGGAGATGATGCTATCCGAAGTAAAATACATTTAGGAATTCCACATTTTAACTAGACGCGTAGGTCCAACCTACCCACATCTTTTACAATTTCGCTGGCAGGGAATTTAACCTCCGCTTCTCGGAATTGCTTGTATAATACAAACGCAATGAATGATACAAGAGAACTTGGGGAATAGTTTCCCTCTGAAAATCTATAGAAATTGAAGAGAGATGAAACAAAAAGGGTGGCTAAAAAAGAAAGTAGACATAGTCGTAGTCGTTAGTAACGTTCGATGGAGAACGAAAATAGAGTATAGAAACCGGAGTAAAGAAACTAAAAAACAAATGGAAATAAAATTGAGGAGAAAGCTTTACTGAAGTTGAAAGAAAAAAAAAATAAAGGGAAGGATACGAAATTTCTTGGCATTCTCTGGTGAGCATCTGCAGAGGCTAAGGACCTCGGGAAAACTGCCTCTCATTCATTTTAAACCGTGTGTTTCAACTGGTAATAGGAGATGGCAAGAGGAAAGAAGGACTCGGTATTTCAGGGTGAAATGAAATCGAAATGTTGAGGTTTTCCAAATAAAGTAGACGTATTCCTACCAAAAACTACGCCTCTTCTTATATGATAGGAAAGTCATGAAAATGAATCCCGGAGATGCATATAAAGTTGTTAGAGAACGGAGAGTGCTTCCACTGCGGTCGATGCTCTTACTTGCTGTTTGGCATTCACTCGAGAAACATATCAATTGTTAAAAACTTGTTCCTTCTTATAAGATAGTAAGTTAAACTGCATTGTTAATGGCCACTCAGTTGCTTCAGGTAATTCATTCTAAGTGCTGGGTGCATTATACTTTCAACAATTTCGATCGTCTGAGTAATGGTGAAGTATAGAATTTCGAGAACCACTTGCAACGGACAGCCTCTCAATTCAATATCAATCATTATCATGTTTTCTTCAAAGGAAATTGGGAGAAAAAAAAATTCAATGGATAATGCAAAGTCATCGACATGGGTAAGGGTCGTTCTGGCTTTTGTGGTGTGGATGCAAAGTGTTGGATCGTGGAAGAGAGTTAGGGGAGAGCAGGCTCTTTCTATAACACCATGCAGAGGTGAGTGCCAGAGCTTTGCGCCGACTCAGCACGATTTCTTCCTCATTCCTAACAACTACCTCCTTGAACAGCTCACGAGTATACCTGTATCTCTCGCCTGTCAGCCAGGGCTCTGATTTCACGATCCAAAAGGGTGATGATGAAGATAAAAAAAGATGATGGAAAGCATCTTTTCCCTCTGTTTACAGGTAAAACTCTTTTTCGTTAAAATTTATTTGAATCATATTACACTATGTGAGTAAAGAAAACTTTGTAATATCACTTTTTAAATGAATTCCGTTATCCGTAACTTTATTGATAATAATGAATTTAATTTTACCGAACATTTTTATCCAACTTTCACCATCATTTTTATTGACTTTGCCGTCGTCGTAGGTGCTTCGTCATGGAATCCACTTTTTGATCACTTCAGGGCTCCGAACTTTGTGTTCCTTCATTCTCTTTGCCACCTGGTATATGAGTGAAATTGGGTACTATAGTTCCATGAAATGCATGCCTGAGTCTGACATTTAGGACAAGAATGTAGTTATTAAAAATTTAAAGAAGCCACTAAATTTATACTCACGCAGTTTTCGAAACACAATAAATCCTGATTAGACTATTTGTGAGGATTCTCCTGATAGTACTGAAGGAAATCCTGCTAAGAATCCCATTAAATGTGCAAAATTGGAAATCATCTTGCCAGTCATGCGACGAAAATTCTTCTAAATTTCTCATTCCAAGAACTGTTTATTAAACATTCGGTTCACTTCATTTATTTTTCGTTTCAATAATCATGTTCACTGATATAGCACAAGTCTAAATGTCTCTCTGTGACGTACATTTAACCATCAAACTATCGTGCCTACCTTTACTCATATACTGGATGGCGATTCATTCCAGCACAAAGTTACTGGGATTCAGATCAGTTTATTGATAATACTATCATTGAAAATTTGAATTAACAATTCGTTGGAGCACGATAAATTGGCTAAACTCCCCAAGGATCGTATCGGATGATTAAGATGCAGATACCCGTAGAATTATAACTTGGCAATGGATAACGCGTCGTGTCTTGTTTTCACAAGTTTACTAGTTTTAGTGCAGGATAGATAGTTTCCCGTGGAATAGTCCAGTAGGGTAGTTGTGTCCGGTGCAACGGTATACATGGTACTCGTGCGAAAGTGCAAGGCGAAGCAATTTTCAATTCCATGAGACAGACAAGGATGTAGTGCCTGCTGGGCTGCGGTAAGAAGAAGACAGAGGTGAAGGAGAACAAAAAATATGTATAGAGTGCAGAGGGAAATAGGTAAAGAAGTTTAAGGACGCCACTTGTTCTGTGGGTGCATGCAGCCAATTTACCGTGAAATATCCAGTATGTCGAACCAGCGATTTTTATAGAGTGGACCCATTGAACCCACAACTCGAGAGGACCAGAGTCGTTGACGTAGACAATGATAGAGATGAGTTAGAAGGGTTGATAAGTGTTGAGAATGACAACCAGGGTATCTATAGTGATGAAACAAAAATAAAATGGGGAGAGATGAAGACAATAAAGAAATGGGTTGGCATGGTACTATGCGTTTTGCCGTAGGGAAATTGCTGACGGTAACGAAACATGTACCGTGAATGGTAATCTCCTGTTTTACATAAAAATACGTATGCTATACAGAACAGACGGTGAGGAGGCGCGACTTCAACTGGAGAATTGCTCTATGCTGACACGCTTCGAGAAAACGAGGTTTACGTCACTATGTCAAAGATATAACCTATAATTTTTTTGGACTTTGAATTTTAGTTAATTTAGCTGGCATGATACACATACTCGTTGTTGCATTTTTTATTATTTCGAAACTTCCTTCTCCTACCTTCTACTTTAGTCTGTATGGAATAACACAAAACTGTTGCCAGAGTTGCACTTGGAAAAGAACGACACTTCATGACATCCTGTATGTGAAACTGAAGTCTGACTGCGATGAAATATCTACTTGGAAATCCTGAAAAATTATATTTAACGTTGGACGGACGAGAAGCAGTTTCAACGAGGGATGTGCAGTGAGTTGATTTTTTTTTTGGTTCTTCCTTCTGACCGTGCAGGGAGGCATTATATATCTCCCCACTTTAGCGATGAAAGAGTGAGAATTTTTCTCTCGTTTTTTTACGTTTCGGACCCACTTATTAATTACAGAACATTTGCGAATTATGAGAGAATGTCGGCAGCAGCTGGCAAACGTGACGCTTGGGTGTACACTGCGTCTGAGTGCGGAGAGTCAAGGGGATATATAAATTTCAATGTCGTTGAGATATAGGAATACCAGGAAAAGTGATAAGAGGGATTTGGTGAAGCAAGAGGAAGACAAGTTGAAAAAGTGATTTTTCATTACTCCTGAAGTTTTTTCGGTGTTTATTATGACAATTGTAGGAGACGTGAAACTTATCCCCGCTATCTTTTCACGGAAGAATGACGGCTAATTTTTTTCATAGCCTTTCACAAACTATTACGAACAAGAAAAGTAAACGAAGTTTTCCCCTAAAAATAACAAGAATCAGCTCTTGGAACGGACTGGTCACTTGTTTGATTTTCTGAGCATCTTTTGCGGGGTAAATTGCACGAATATAGAGAACTATTTTCTTTAGAAATATTTGTGAAAACATTGAGTTCCAGTTCATTGAAATGAGAATTGATTCAGAGAGAGTTGTCAGGTAAACACGAAATCTTTTTCATCTTACTTTGTTCGTAGTGGAGCTGAGATAAAAGGATTCACCGAGTTACATTTACAATGCCAATCTTTATTATTTACAGAAAGACGCAGGAAAAAGGCATTAAGTTTCATTCGAAAATAAATTCTAATATTCTACGAGCAAATGAAAAATCGGAAAATTTACACGCTCGAACTTTGGTTGGAGATCGTGTTTCTTCTATTTTTTATTTCACGTTCAACAAAAAGCTCACAAAAAATCATGGGATAAGCTGGATTTAGAGATAAAGCTCTGGGAAACGCGGGCGAGCTTATAACGCCTCAATGAAATCGAATATTTTGGACGAACCTCTGGGCCTGAGCCCTTAATACCCATAAAGCTTTGTTGGATTCAGCTGTAAACCAACCGGAAAAGTCTGCAGCTAGTCAATTTCATATTTGAAAGAATGTAGGAGATCTTTCAACATTCTCTACATAATATGATTGAGCGAATTATACACAGATGGAGTAAACGGATGAAGGTAGATTTGCAAATTGAGAATATCATTCATCGTCATAAAATAGGAGAATCAAGATCAAACGTGTCGATCAATAAGTGGTCAATAATCTCAGGAAAAAATAAAAAAATTTAAATCGTAAAATGCTGTGATCTTTTATTATCAATGTTGGCAAAGAGACAACGCCTGCAGACTAGGTACTTGTCACTATTTCAATCTCAGAAAAGCTCTTTGCATGTATCCTTCATCGTGAAAGTCTGTAATCTCTCAGTATACTTCCTACCCAATACCGAATTGAAATATACGTACTCAACCCTTTTCTCCCGCGGGCTGTAAGCGCTAGAATACATCAGACTTGTCTTCTGTCAATGAGAATGAACGTGACGATCTGTCTTTTTCAGGGATATTTGTAATATTTGAGAATGAAAACGAGAAAGGGATGAGAGAGTTCGGCGGAATAATAATGGGCTTTGGCTTTGGCTTTCCGGAATGATTGAAACAGTAGTGAAAAAATAATTGATAAAGAATACTGATGAAACTGACAGATCAATGCTTCGAAACACAATGATTACTTTGGAATGAAATTTGCGTCGAAATTTTTGGCAGCAATTATGGAATATTGAAATATTCCTTCATTGATGGATTGCCAACGGCTAATAATGGAGCAATATGAACAAACGCCATTATTCTAATTAAGAACGTAACGGGAAGTATGAAACCGATGCTCTGTTCTCGAAAATGACATGAAAACCACAGTCTGATGTTTGGATAGGATTCATTTGCATTATCTGGGATGCAATTCCCGGAGCAGTAATCACAGTATTTACAAAACTAACAGGTTCTGACTACGATACCATTTCCATTAGCGTTCATCACTGCAACGATAGATATTATACATCCACTGAATTGTGTAAATATGACCTTTCTAGTGTAATATTCATGTTCCGCAATAAATCAGAATTAACATCATTCACACTGACCGGTAAGGATGAGTGATGTTGACAAAATTAATTTTCTTTAAATTGCTCATCGATCATCAATACTTGAACTAATCATTATTTACACACTGGTTTCTTGAAAACAGAGAATCAACAGGATGGCGATCGATCTGGAAAACCTGGACAAATCAGGGAATTTGAAATTTCTGGAATAGTTAGGGAAAAGTTAGGGGAATTTGTAGATTATTCTTCATTATCTCTATGGCATTCTAATATTTTTTTAATTTAAGAACAAAATTTTATTTTAAATATTCGCGCTATTCGAACCAGCTACACTGCTGACAAGTACGAACTACAATAATGACGTTTTGATGAAAATTAATTGTCATATTTTTGAAAGTTATAGATATCGTCACCGTAGAGTCAAAAGGGCGTAAGTGCCATTTTTTGGAGGCTTCCGAGAATTCATTTCTACGGAAGACAAATGAGTTATTAATGAGTTATTGTCTTTTGTTATTCAAAAATAAAGAATAACACTTACGCCCCTTTGCTTCTACAGTGATGATATGTAATCGAAAAAAATTCAACTTTTCGATTAGTCGAAAATCTGTAAAAAGGTTAACAGAAAATTATAGTTCTAAAAATTTAACGCAGTTTCAGGTATTATTATTCAATTCTAAAAAAAAAAATTTTCAGGAATAACTAAAAATTTCAACGGATATTCAAGTAATATTTTTTTTTGGAGGTCCTGGAATTTTATTTTTATTCAGGGAAAAGTCAGGGAATTTTGAAATTGGATTTCAGCCAGCACCCTGATCAAAATTTTCATGCATTGATGTTATAAAGTCGATCGATGAGCAGGAATAAAAAATTCCACAAGATTTTCCGAAATTATTGTTTCTTAATTGATGGTTCACTATATGACAACATCCGCAGCCACTACATCTTTCCTTAATTTCAATCAGATACTGACAATATGAGACAATTATGCTAATTACTAAATTGGAACAACTTAAGGTAATCCAAGTACCATCAATAGTTTCATATTGACCACACTGTACATTTTGAGATTTTCAATAGCCAAAATTATTGATTAAATCAAGTCAGAAAAATTTGAAAAATTCATAGATAGTTGGCATTACTTAAATTACATTTTGCTGTATAGAACTTTTTCTTTTAACATTCCCTTTTTCTAAATAACGAATGAAAATTGTTTAAGCTTCTGGTAACCCTATTTTGTTTTGCAATATATCTTTCTACTAAAATTCCGAATATGAAAATATTTATTACGTTTTTTACAAAATGGTTTTGAGGGTAGAGAATCAATTGTTTATAAATTATTTATGAAAAAATATCTCAATGTCCAGAAATAGCAATTTTCGATTTTTTAAAAATTAATTTTTCTCACAAATCAAACCATTCAATTCTGTTTTAGATTTTTAGAATATTCTCTTATGACTCAAAAGGGAAAATTACATTTTAATACCAAAATATTCAAATAACAAAATCATTGGAAAATGTCCGGTACTTGGATATCCTTAGGGGGGGGGGGGGGGAGTTACATATTAATTTTTTTTTTGCTTTTTTTTAAATTTAATTTTCTCAATGGATAATCTTTGGAAAATATTGTGCGAAAATTTGAGATGAATCGGAGCAAAACCAACGGAGATACAGAGGTTCAAGCAAACGCTCATCAGAAAACACTCGCCTGAGCAGGAAGCTGAAAAATAGAGTAAAGTAGACAGGATTCGTCGTAAACAGGAGCGAAAAGCTGCTCTGGACATCATGGATGATAGCAACATCCTTTATGGATCTGGCTTCGATGATTCAGTGTGAAGGTAAGCCAATAAAACTTATGAACGTTCTGTTCCAAATTTGTTAGAGATGAGAACTTCAACGCGTTTTTCCCACAACTCACGTTTTTAAAGTCGGTGCCCCTCATGAGTTCAAAACTACTGCACCGATCCTTTTGAAATTTCGAACACTATTTCTGTACATAATTTACAAGGTAACGACGAAGATTTTTTTTTTAATTTTTAATTTTTTTCATTTGACAATAAAAAACGAGCCGATTTTTTTGTAAAAATCGCGTTTTTCACTTCAAAGAGTTCCCAAAAAGTGAAAAATTGACATTTTTAAATATCCCCTTGATGTTACCTGGGGAAAGCAATTATATAACGGAAAAACTTTGATTTTTTAATTTCAGATGATCCAGCACCGAATTATGAGGGGCACAACAAGTCTACTTTTTTCCGAGAGGCTTCCGAACAATTGCTGCCATTGCCGTATTTCGTAATATTTCTTCATTAAAATTTCCAACAATATCCTTCAAATGTTATACATGAATATACCATTGGTTTTAATGAATAGATTCTTATTGTGTAGTCAAAAAAAATCACAAAAATGTGCCTTCTTTTGCCCGAATTAACGTTACCCCCCTCCCCCACACACCCCTTATGAAGCCATAAAAAAATTACATTTTACTGCATAAAATTTTTGAATTGATGTCTTCTCGAACTAGATCTCAAATTTGAATCTAAGTATAGCAAGGAACACTCTTTTTATTCATATTAACGATATTTCCGCATTTCTGAATCAATTGTATTCTCATATGCTAACGAGCTTTTACGACTACTACTGGTTTTTCAACTGTATACTCGAATGAAGAAAATAATATTAGAATTCACTTTGGGTATATTGGACGATAGTGACGGAACATCCGTGGGTAGTTGTTCACAATGCATTCTTCGGAGGTATACTACATTCTGTTCTACGTTCTTTTGGTGTGTTATGTTTGAAATTTCTTTGCGCTTACTTTAAATGTCTATTAAAGGGTGCTGTACGGAGTTGACGCGACACTTTCACTAAACGTGAATTCTTTCCTGGGCTTTTAAATCCCAGCTCTACCAAACTTTGCATGTACGCTAGATCTTCTTCCGTACGAGCAGGCTGACGGAAAACGGCAAACAATTAGATTAGTGGAGAGGATTGAATTAAATGAATTAAACACAACATACATTAATCTGTCATATATTATGAATAACATAATATTGACATTATAATCGGTTGAATTGTTATACACAGAAGAAAATTATTGCTCTTATTGAAAGATTATTGTCTTTAAAGTCTTTTCGAATTTCACTAATAATTTTTGTTGCATGATAAATATTTTTAATTGAGATCAGGACTGTTTGTCGTGTCTATAATCAATCTTGTAGTGTCCTTTCTGATATCAAACCAATAACTGTTTCTAAAGATATTCTTTTTCTCCTCAATATTTTAAGGTCATCGTCTGGTAACTTGGTTTTTTCAAAATCGACATTCATTTTCCCTATTCATTACGAAAGTACTATACATTAAGAATGTACTGCAAAAATTTTAGACCGAAATTAGAAATATTGACGAAGTTATAGCACCTATACCTGAGCGCGTCGTGGTAGCGCGCGCTGAGCTGCACGGCAGCTACAAACGGCCGGGGGAAACAAAAATGTTAGAATGAGTTGCAAGTCAAAAAGAGTGAGTAACAATGAGGCCTATGACGAATTTGAAGGCTTATTATACGCACCAGGTATAAACGATGAGTGTAAGTATGATTTGTCTCTATTTGTTGTTAAAACTTCAAACGCGTTTTTCTCGAAACAATGTTTTTACGGTTGGGCGGGGTAATAAAAAAATTTCTATTCAACGGATTGGGCTCAAATTTGGATACATGATTCTACTCATGAGTAATTCTGGCAGGCACTAGAATTTTTTTTTGTCCTCAATTTTGGATTTGACAGTTGGGTTTTCACTAAAAGAAGTCAGTTTTTGTTCGAAGTTTACCATTTTGTTATTTTTCAATAATATTGGTTTATTCTAGTACCTGCCAGAATGACAAGCTTACAGAACAATAACAAGCCTACGAAACATCAAAAAATTTCTAAAAAAAAAAAAAATATTCATACATTAATAAAATCAAACGAATTGAATTTTATTTTGCCTTAAAAAAATTCCCGAAAAAGCATGGAAAAACGTGTAAGTTACCAGACTATGACCTTAAAAGAAATAAAGGTGGGCAAGTAAGTGTTTGTAGAGGTATTCTATTGCCTCGCACGTATTGGAGACAAGAGTCTTGAAGATAATGAAAGAAAAAGGGTATAATTTTGAGGATCGGAGCGTCTTCAAATTACAATTTGTGGTTCGTAATGTATTTTGGGGAATTCTATGATGTATTTGTATAATAACAGTAAAATTCCAATTTCAACGGTGGTTTTCATATTTCGAAGAATTTTAAGACTTAACACGTGCCTTGCATTTCTACAGCCTTCTATCACATTCATTAATGCCTCTCGACTGGGTCTATCGGCAGGAGCTCACGGGTGTATCCACCCAAACGTGAACGATCCCGAATCAAAAAATTTTGTCGTAGACTAGCTCTGTGAGTTCATCGATTTGTAGCCTGCATTTAAGGTCGGTTTTTGACCGGGCAATGCAACTTTTCGATCAAAAACCGATGTGATTTCCGAAAATTTTCAAGAATTTCGTCGGGTTTCAGTCGACATAAGGATTCGGTTGGTCAGGTTCTGGTGTGTATTTTATATTTTATAAATTGTAACGTGTTATTTCGTTACACTGCTTTTCGTCCGGTTTGCGATTGGAAATTTCATAATATTTCGAGGCATCACCAGACGAGAGTCACCATTTGATCGCGAGGGGCCACTTTTGTTTTTGTTAGAGTCAGTATTTTAATTTCGATTGGTTTTCTTCCATAATGGTCACGTTCATTGGTCATCGTGGGAGCCTTACTTTCATCGTGGGACTGATGACGTAATGTAAATTTAACCATCGATATTGCATATTTGGATTCATCTAATTATTGTTATCGAGGAGAGAGGCGTTGTGATCGAAGAAGATACAACTATGTGGGACACATTAACGATGCTGATACGTTTTTCTTTTCAACAACAATGAAGATTACATTCTCAAATAATATGTTAATTATTTGATGAATTTGTAGAATATCGTCAGGTTTAGATTGTAAACCTTGGATTAATAAACAAATACTGTGTTAATTGCGTATGCCGTTGAGTCACTTTGTGATTGGCTCATGTGTCGTTACGCTGACGAATCAGAGACTGTCTCTCCGAAAATTCGTATGGGCCGGTGTCTAACGGACACTGTGAGCTCGCTGTCCCTCGTTTGGTCATGAAGGGTACGCACGTGTTTCTCGTTGTCGAGAATTAGTTTCTTGAGTTTGTCGATAATGTTCATTGGAAAATTATTTGAGTTTCATCAAAAACTCCTATGGATACCGGTGAGCGTGATAATTATTAATTTAATTTTTGTTTGGCGAATGTCTCAATTTTATTAGATTTCGTTTATTGTGTCGCGTGGCGTTGTAACGCTTTCGTTTATACTATTGAGACATTGCGCTGTTGATCGACAGATTTTATTTGATTGATATAATTTTGCGTGTGGCTTTCTCGTGTGATTCTGATCTTTATTGTTTTGTTCGTTTATTCATTGAATTGTTTTATGAGTATTATGAGATAATTATGTGATATTTATTGTGAGGAATTACCGATATTTCTGAAATCTCATTGGACGAGATATCGTTTGAAGTTTAATTAATTTTTCTCATAATTGTATTGTGTAGAAATATATCATCTCGTGACGATTTTAGAGATTTATAGGAACATAGATCATTTATTATTTTAAGTTAGGGTTTCGTTACTGAAATCAGAGGAATAGAAAAATCCGTTATACTTTTTTTTTATCCTTTCATTTATTAATTAAAGTTTATATTTTCTCTGAACTTTTCGATATTTTGGCTTTGAACCCTAACCTTCTTTCTTTCAGTTATTGAGGAACCGAACACGACTGAGATTATTCTGAGCTGAGACGAGTGCTGAAACAAGGATTAGTTTGTTCTGTAATAATTATGTTTTAGATCGATTTTGGATACTCGATCGGATTTTGAGATACATCCTGGCGCCCATTTTCGGATTTAGTTATAATTTTGAGTTTTCGTTTGTTTAGCATTTTCGTTGAGCTTACGGAATACTTTGGTGATTCCGTTAGCCAAAGAATACGTCACAAAATGAAACATATTTATAAATGAAAAGAGTAAAAATGAGAATCCTCATTTACTGTATAATGGAAAGCCTGGGTCGAACTGAAGGACAGCCATCAATTCTGTATTATATTCGTGGATCTTGAAAGTGGTCATATTCTAAAGTACTATAAATCGAATATTGAAAAATTCTGTAATAATAACAAATATTTAAACATGCAAAAAATTTAAAACATGTACAGGAGCAAGATGGTGACAGAATTTTTCTAAGTTCTCAAAAGACTTAGAAAAATTTGAATGACCAGAAGGTTCATCTTAGGTATTTAGTCTGCTCCTGAGATGCGGCAGTGACGACTAACTCAGTTTGCCGGTTAGATAGACTGAAAACCGATTTAGCTATTCTACTTGGTTGGCTTTTGTCCGTAAAATGCAACTTCTAGACTTTCTCTCAATGATTCTTGGCTATTCTAGACCAAAAACCGACTAAATTTTTCGACTCGGGATATGTGGGGATGGATTACCTCCCAATTACATCCTAGTTATAATTATCTGAATAAAGATATGATTGTACAAGGATTAAACTAAGTTCGTGCGCGAACTAGTAGAGATCGTCTCCTTTCAAATTGGAATATTAAGCACGCTCGTGCTTCATTCTGTATGTCCTCAATTCTTTTAATCGGAGGATATCATATTAATTTTTTTGATAAGTTAAATTTTCATAAATTTTCGGGAATTTCAATCAATTGCTGCAGTAGTATATAATTTTCGTGTTGACCCTTTTCTTGGTTTGGAGAACTTTTTAATGTTTCTTAGCAATTTTTTTTTTTCGTATTCTTTTGCGAGGAAATTATGCATCAATTGTACCGACAGCAATGGTTGTGCGGTCTGAGTGTGGCCTCGACAGTCCCACCAAGTAAAACAACGCTACGCGTGGTTATTACTTGGATGACCGCTTGGCCGGGGCGCAGATTCGTACAAAAATTTCTGAGCGGTAGGCACGAATATGAAGAATTGTTGTGTCCCTTTCGT
>JABSMS010010363.1:0-13612 GCA_018902275.1 Aleiodes sp. PSUC_FEM 10030003
TAAAAAAAAATAAATGTGATCTCCAGAGTTTTTTTTGTATCTGAATTATATATGGAAATATTTCCTGTTGAACGAATTGATTCATTCGGTGCTGCGCGGAGTGCGGGAGTTTGCGGGGACGTGCGCAGAGTGCCTTTTCTCACCTACTTTCAACAGCGAATATCTCCGTAAGTAATTGAGATACGAAGAAAACTCGCTGAATCGATTTTGTTCATTTTGAAAAGACGAACATTTTTCAGTCGAAACTTTTTCTCGTACCATCGATAGTTTTCGTGTAAACACTAATTGAAAAATTTACTTGTTAATAACAATAATAAAGACGAACCGGAGTGCAAGATTACCAATGAATTCGGATTGTACGCCCCAAAGTATTTGAAATCCTTCGGGTTTTTCTGGGAGCTCATGTTCGGAACAACCGTAATGATCATTACGAAACTATTGAAAAAGGAAACTTCAGAAAGCATTGATTCTCAAGGATAATTGGAAATATAAGGAGAATCTTGATAGTATCGGAAATCCCGGATTGATCGACTATCCGATGTTACGTAGCGCAGAAGAAAAAATAAGAAAAAGGTAGAATAAAGAAAATTAGGATTGTCGGCAATTGGATTTGTGAGATACCAAAACGTCGAGAAATGGAATGGGGAAGAAAAACCACTGGAAGACAGATGAACTGAACGTGGGAGAAAACAGTAGGTAACACTCGGTATCTCTCGATAATGACGTTTCATGAGGGAGGCTCCGGGAGGTTTGTCATGAAATGCGTCCGTTCGTGGAGAATAGCTCCATGTACGTTAGATCACGAGAGAATGTATGAGAAAAAAGGAAAAATAGGTAGAGAGAGGATAGAGATAAAAGAGGTGAAACAAGTGAAGCATGGAGGAATAAAAAAAAGAAAAAGTGCTAAAAGAAATGAGGAAGTTAAGAGAGAGTTGAGGGAGCATCATGAGTGGTAGTACGATCAAACGACCGGGAGACCCCGAAGCTTCTTCGTC
The DNA here is from genome assembly GCA_018902275.1 of Aleiodes sp. PSUC_FEM 10030003. Lineage (NCBI taxonomy): Eukaryota > Metazoa > Arthropoda > Insecta > Hymenoptera > Braconidae > Aleiodes > Aleiodes sp. PSUC_FEM 10030003. The sequence continues at coordinate 996 of JABSMS010010363.1, forward strand.
CGGTTTTCCTGAAGTTTCGTTTCCTTCCTCAGATGTAGTGGATAGCCTTTGCTCCATACTATGTATTCACTTCCTTCCTCAAACTATTCGCTTGCACGAGTATCGAAACAAGGATGCTCATGAAAGCATATTTCTTTATAAAATATCAATGTATCAGGTTTTCAGGAAATTTATTAGAATACCGTTATAGAGAATTGGGGTATTTTGAAGAATTCAATTAGAGTTGAAATTTAATAATAGTCAATCTGATTTTCCCATTGACCTCGTTCAAAAAAATATCAATTGATGGAAATACCAACTGTGCTTATATTGCCACATGTACTCTGTATCAAATAGTTGAAAGTTCCCAATTCACATTCCACCAGGCACTATCGCCTATTGACTTTTATTCGACATTGTACTAGTCTGGATGTATATGTGGGACTAAGGGAACATATACGTATATATGCGAAGACACTGATGCACGTACCACACTTTCAATAAACTACATACGTGCTATGTACTACAGATCTGTTATCCCTTTTGTTCCTCACAGTCATACCAGCATCGTTGCATTCTGGGCTGAGACTATAACTAGGGTGACAGACTTGTGACAAGCATTGAAATTGGCAATAAGAATGAAAAACGGCTATGAAACGTGTGGATTGAAGAAGCAAGTGCAGTAATAAAGAATAGTTGGTGTAATGAGCGATTAAGCATTATAATCGATACTCTCTCGTTCTCACCATTTATCACTTTCTCTGTAAATTTTTGGATCGATCCGACTCAGCTTTGATCAGCAAATTTTGAACTGTAGTATTTCACTGTCTTTTTTTATTCATGATGCAAAAAGGACACTTCTCCACACTGATTAATAATTCTATTGTGATAGACACATCGAAGAGAATGTTGGATGGTTGATTCATGTTTCTTTGATTTTTAGAGGGACACAATATTCTCTAGGGTCTTTCGATGACAGTTGTAGGTGACTGTAGTGAAAAAACTATCAATGGCAACAGATGACATAAAATGCTGGGGAGCGATGTACTAGTTTCGAAGATAAATCTAGAACCCTTGTCATACTTCAATTGTCCAAAATTTCTTTGTTTCCAAAACTTGCAATCCATCTTGAATTTGACCAACCGAAGAGAAACTCGCACGGCGAGTTTATCCCTTGTTGACGTCAGTGGATTTTCACATACATATACATATATATGCATGAATGATAGTGAAGTTGATTGTGTTTTTATCAATTTTCGGTTTAGTGCCCGATATTTTCCATTTGTTTAGTTGTTTTGTTGGCGCAATTTTTCGTTTACGAAACTACATGCATTCACTGAACTCAAAGGACTGTTTGCTTTTTTTTGTTCCTCCATTTGACTTGCCGTTACATCAGTGACTGCCATCAATATTTTTTTATCTATTTTTTTGTTGGTTTCCAAATAGCTTCGGATGCTTCACAAGCTGGACTATGGAGTAATCCGTTATTTTTAGGATAAAGAGTGAAACAGGAAATACAAATGAAGGGTAGTGAGTTGGAATTGAAATGCTGCATGCGAACTTGAAATTTTTTAATAAAAAATCTCAAAAGTTTATCCAAAGTGCGATATACAATTTTAACCAATGCATTCCACATACTGTGGAGCCGGAGGCCTCACAAATCAAACCAATCAGCAATACACATGTCACACGTTGGATTGGACAAGGGTGAAAAGGACAGTGACACAGGACACTGAACATATATACAAATGGATTATCTCATTCAATTTCCCGACACACGTTTTCAAGTATCAGAGACCTCCCTCATCCATACTTTACTCCCGGCCATCCTCTATATCTGCTTCCACTCGCTCACCAACAATCCTGAACAGTGCTTTACTCGACCTATGTACTGTCATGGCACCTGTACCAAAGAGATTTATCGACATTTCCAACAAGGCTTTGATATTTTCAATTATGCTTTATTCAAACTCACTGCCTGCAATCCGATTATCCAATCTACGATATCAATCAGAATCTCCATTGATGTAGACTACTAAAATCACGTGTTAACAAGAGGTTATTGAATTTCACTTAGCTCCTTTGCAACTGATTAAAAACTGAAAATTTATGACAATCGGGAAGCAGACGAATATTTCACGAAAATAGGAATACTGTAAGTTTCGTCCATCTCCCAGACTGCAGAAGCCAGAAACAAATTAATGGTCCATGTTATTAACTTCTCACACTGACGTATCCCCAAAATTCATTCTCATTACTACGTTCCGAATTTTACCTACACATTGCATTTCGGTGGTAAGCTTTGTAAACAAAAAGAAAGAACGCATTTGTTACGAATAATGAGAGCTCCCATTGTTCATAAATTTTCAAAAGCCCTTCGTTCCGTTGTTACCTCGTTATATCCAATTATTGGATTCGCCTCTTTCCCCATTAAACCAGTGCTATCGTAGAGCCTCATTCAAAGATGCAAACATACAAAAGCTCTCTCACATAATCAGTCGCAACGTGGATTATTCGTTATTGAATGTGAGCGAAGCTAGTGCTGAAAATCGTATTAATTCACAAAAAAATGTGCAGCTGCAGTATAACATTAATGTTTACAAATTGTTTGTAAAAGAATTTTCAAAACAAATTTTTCTGCAATACAATGAAAAAGAATGAGGAGATAAATTTTCTATCGAATACGTTCGAAATTAACTGTTGTATGTGAAAATCCAACTGAAAAAAAGGTCGAAAAGCCCCAACTCTAGACCCCCTCAGGATATCCAGCGGTGGAATCGTGGAAATGGACCGCTGGGATTTCCACTGACGATATATGACACCAGGTTAATGTTGGCCAAAAAAAAGAACAAAACAAAGGCGAAAAAAAGTTGAAAACTGTTATATATACTGTGCAATATGTATTGTTGATTCCAGTTTTTTTCCCTTACAAAATCACCACTTTTTCAGAAACGAAACGGCGCTGTCTGGCATGAGATAAAAATTCAGGAGATAGCCCAATTGGATATTCAGATATCATTTTACGGCTTAGAATGCCGTTAGTGCTAAATTGAACCAAACAGTCATTGCAGAAGACCCTTAAGGCTTTCAGCCCTTCTGAGGAAGTATCCTCAGTGAGCCCCATGAGCTTCCTATGTCCCAGGGCATAGCTCGGTTAGACCACTTTCGGATTAAGTTACGAAAGATTAGAGCTTGGGTTACCGTGAAATATCGTGTAACAGAATCAATCGTATCTCTGGGATCCTTAAGCATAGCCCAGGGAATATCTCTCACTTCGTTCATGTGAAAATTGTTGATGAAGTAACAAATTTTCACATTACTATTCATAGTAGAGTCCATTCATTCAATTCATCAGAGGATTTATATTCGGAAGTATAATTGACTGGAAGTTTGATGGAAAACTCATCCCTGTTGAAGTACAGACTTTACTTCAATTCGGTTGAATAATCAATACTGGGTTAAATCCCTGATTTTTTCTTCAAACGTAGTTGACAGAGTGATTACTTATTTTTTTTATGATTCTGGAATATAAATTGTCGAGATTCAATTGAATGAAATCGCTGGGATTCTGAATGCTAATTGGTTATGGATTAATTCAATATTTTTCTAACATTACGAATTCGGAACGAATTCCAATGAAGAAGCACACTATTGAGGCTGCTCATTGGACAGCATAATGAGGAGAATAGTGAGCGTAAGTTTCTGTCCCACGGCTCTCTGAACAGGTCACTGGGCTCGACTTCGTTCTACCCTTTTGTCTTAGTCTCTGGAAGAATTCAGCGAATCAGTGAATATAAAACCAACCAGTGAACAATTATACAGAACGAAGAATAGTGAGAGGACTTTGTAGAACGGTAAAAGTTGGCGAAACGTTGGAACGAACTCGTTAGTTCTCGCAATAGATCCCCCTGAGGTGAAAGAAGCCAAGACTACAGAACTCCTACTACTCAAATTTTTTTCTCCTTTTCTCTCCATCTTGAATGACTATGACCAAAGAAGTGGGTAGTCTACACAGGTCATCCTACTTTACTCTGCGAAAGAAGGTACATTGTCTCTCTTTCTCCCAACAGCACCAAACGACTGCTCAAGAAATTACTAGTCTCATTCCAGCACAGCCTCACTGTATCTACATCCATGTGCACAGCACAAGTCGTGGAATTTTCCAAGTCGTTACTCCTTGTTTCAACTTACACTTATTCTACCAAAAAAAGTTTGAGACCGGAGAGTTACTTCGCAAGTATCGTACCCAGTGAATTCATCACTTGTCCGAAACGTTTTACCTGACTGACTCATTCAATTTACCAGTACTTTCTTTAATACGACTTTTACTAGACTTTCTCTGTGTCATTCAATGTCCTCAGCTATAAATCCTAACGTGAAAGCTGAGGCTTTTCTGACAGGTTTTTTCTGGCCAAGTGGTAGATTTTTTGAATTCTTTGTTATAAAGTTCCACAAAAGTGGCTTGATATCGTGATGATCCCTGACAATCGGCAATAAAATAACAATGAAAAGTGAGAGCAAAAAAACCTGCAGACCAGTTTTCATGGCATACCCAACCAGCAGGTAATGTATATCGGATGGACCAGGTTGAATGGCGACTGAAAATTTATTAGCCTTTTATTGACAGTACCAGGATAAATGACTCCATTCAATATTGACTACCGAGAGATTCGCAATGGCACGTAATAGCAGTGAAGAGTGTCAGAGGATTAAAATCTATGGGCACATGCTTTGAAGTAAATGTGCGAATTGAATAGTGGAATCGTTCCATTTTCTCACTCAATAATTTGTACAATGTTGAAAAAAATTAAAAATTGAATATCAATATGTACATTAAATTTCAAAACTACAATTTTAATTCCAATTGAGACAGGATTATCCTTGACATTTCATTTTCCGTGGAAAATGCAAGAATAATATGATTTTTAGAATCCAATGAGCACTGAAATTTTAACGAGTTACCTGCATTTCCGAACACATCGAAAAAATTGAATAATATATGAACTTGAATTTTCTAATATTCGAAAATTCAACACAACAGGATCTTGAATTTTCATGAATTGCTGGAAATTTGATTCAGTCACTGAATAATTCACTTCGAATGTACACAAAACATCACAAACTCCTGGAAATTCGAGCAATAATTTGCGATGAAATTCCAAATCTGATTTGAATATTTTCATATCAAATGAATTTCCAAGAGATACATTTCGTGAAATTTCAAGTTAACTGAAATTTGTTAAATATTTCAATATTCTCCGATTAAATTTCGAATAATGATTTTCCAACAGTGTAATATAGTCTACATTGTTCACTCTCTTGGAAGGGTTATGCTATCTCCTCGGACAATTAACACCTCGAAATATCAGATTTGCAGTGGTTTGACCCATCTCTGCTCCTTGGAACTTCAGAACATGCCTTCGCTATCGATCTATGACGAGATGTCCCTGCGGGCACAAGTAAATGATTCCTACCTACATGGATACAGAGAGTCCTCTGTATATATGCCAATAGGTAGCTATTGGAGGATGAAAATGATTGGTGCAGCAAGCTGCCACGGGAGTTTCCGAAGAAACAGCTGGCTAGCTAGATTCGAAATAGAGTTACTTCTGACCAGTCCCTTTGGACTTCATCTTTCGCTGAGTCTATACTTGTCAGAAGCACTGGCCAGAGAGAGAGAGAGAAGAGAAATGTGAAGGATGAAGACGATGAAGAAAACCAGAAGTATTTCCCAACGGACATTTGCGTTGAAGAAGCTTGCCAGTGCTCTAACATACCTGAAACTTCTACAGTTAATCCGAAATGAAAATTCACGTAGTTAGTACTTTGAGTAACCCAGATGACAAACGGTATACCTTGGGAAGTTTCTCTTGTATTAGACAACAAAAGCTACGACATTCCTATACTTTTACTGCTTAAATGTATACATGGTTTACTCAGTTGGATGCAACCCATTATCTTTAGCAGTTGCCTGGAAACCCTAAGACCATTTGCCCACGATAACGTGGAGAGAATGTCAAGCACTGGTGGAGGGCTACTGCGTTTATTATCACTAAATTCACCCCTTGGGTCCATTCTCACCGGCGTACAAGAATAGCCCCTGAGGTTTTCTCCTCTCCCTAGCAAGAAGAATATTCTACGGTCGTTCACCAAATAGTACATACAGTTAAAGTCCTCTGAAAATATTTCAAATGTGAGATTCTCGAGAAATCCATTTTCTCAGCGAGAATTCATGTTTTCTAACTTTTCAAACAAACTGATTCAGTTCAGTAATACGAGGAATTTGATTTTTCTTCTTTTCGAGTAGAAAAATGTTTCACTTGAATTTTCTTGAAAACTACTAAGGTTTCCCCCATGCTTGAGGCACGAATAACTTCGGTGGTGGTCACAACCGGGTCAAGCGGAAGAGAAACGGGGGAGATGCATTGGATTCACAAATGCTCCAACCAGAAATAGGAGAATGAACGGATGGTAAATGTGAAGATGGGGTTAGTACGGAAGTAGCGAAAATGACGTTGGATATTGTATTGAATTGCCCCGTAGAGATGGCAACATTGACTTTTTACGGCGGTACTTCTGGAAAATCTCGAAAAAGAAATAAGGAATGAAAGAAAAGTAAGAAATACGAAGAGCGTCCGAATTGAGAGTAGGCATGTTTTCATTCGCAAGCCTTCCAATGCCACTCCCCTTGAAAACTAACTAAAGCGAAGGTATTCGCGTCACGTGCCACTTTCTCTATATCCTTGAGTGCTATTTCGACTGATATCTTGGATATAACCTGTTTTTTTCATCCTTTCCGGTAGTCTCAGTGCTTCCTTCTCACCACTCAATAAAAAACCTCAAGTAAATCAAGGATTTTCAACTCCCCTTTATCGACTTCAATGCGAACGGAGTGAGCACAATGAAATCCGCTTGCTTTCCTCAAGATAGTGAGGAATGCTTCGCATCCTTGTATATCATTTAGGAAGGCTTAACAGTCCTTATCTTTCTTCTCTCAACCAGACTATGAAACGATCCACCCGTCCTCCAAACATAAACTCAATTTTTTTCATCAAATAAAATTCACGGCTTATCGGGATAATGGTAAAATTAAATTTCCAATTACCGGTTTGAAAGAAGGGAGAAAGAAGAATATAGTTGAGTCAAAATCTATATCTTTGTTTACGAAAACTTTCAAAGTTAGAAAACATAATTCGAGTTGAACTTGAGGATCATTCGCTGCACGTTTATTTCCACTTGGCTTTAAAGGTTTTCCTTTTTATTCTATACATATTACACAAGTAGATATTTGCTGTGTCACGTTGTATCGGCATGACTTGATACATCGATGCACGTGAGCTTTTTCATCACATATATATTACGTAATTTACCGAGATACAGGCATTAGATATGAAAGTTATTATCTATGGAAAGCTGCATAAAAGCAGTGAAGTATGACGGTGTAAAATTTCGTATGTGCAATTAGAAATTAAAATTTTCTCAAAATACTGTAGCGAAAGTATTTTTCCTAATTTAGAATCAAATTCATCTCTTGGTATTCGCGAAAGGACCATTCTCCACGTTATAATTATCTGCTTTCCCTAATTAAATTTCCAAGTATTATGTAAGAGGTAATGAAGAAGATTAGTCTAATTGCATGGAAGCGAAGCAGCAGAGTTTTCTTCTCTCGCACGGACAACACTTTTCACCTCATCATTGCCTTTTATACATCAACGCTATAAATTACGCCATAATTCTTCGATTCAGGATGAATTTCCTTTGGAGTTATATTCTTCAAGAATTCTCTCTCGATCGAGCCTTATACGAGAGATGGAAGATGCTGAGTGAAACGTCGTTTTATATACTTTTCTGATCGTAGAAAGTAACATAAAGTGCACTGTGAACGATGCGATGTAGATATAAATGTTCAGTGTTAAGATATATTCCGTGATGGGCATCGATAATTCAAGAAGATGTCGTAAATTCTACAAAGTTGAAGAGTAGAAGATCCAACGCTCTTATATCCATTCAACTGAATGTGTATATTCTTATATACGGAGCGCATGAGGAAAGAAGAAAAATATGAGTGAATATTTTGTGGAGCAAACGCCACGTGGGAAATTCTATGGCATACAGCATCCTGTAATCATTTGCAATAGGTACTGGTGTGGACTAGGATATTAAACCCTGTATATGTTGAGTATATTTACATGAGACCCACCCTTGTGTGTACATAAACACGGTTTCATATCCTGAAATAAGAGACGCTTATCCACGTGAATAGTGGCATCGCCATTGGCTGGAGAATCGTTGTGGAAAAACTTCATCAATTCTGAACAAGAGGAAATATTTATCATCTCGAAGAAAGTAGAGCAATATGTAGGATGAATGTGTCATTACAATGGTTGAGTGAGTGAAGTTTGATAGTGGAAATAGCGAGGTGCTGTTTCTGAATTCCAACGACTTGTTCTCATATCAATTCCGTCTACCCTTCTTTAAAGACATTACGAATTCTATCCACGTCGAGAGATTATTCTCTTCATCTTAGACTTGAACACAAAAGGAGTATAAGTATATACGTATTGGCATTCTTTGGATCAGCGAAGATATAGGATACGTGTCGATGATAATAGATTGTATCTACGTGAGAAAATAAATATAAATAGCTTTTTAGAGTAGAATGAGACATGAGTTCGATGAGAAAGTTTATCTGTGATTGGAAATGTTCAATGGAATTATTATTTTTTGTTACTGTGAAGAAAAGTAGGTTATTGATAATTCTGTTCGAGTTTTCGAATTCTTCTTCATTATGAATATATCCAGACTCGTCTGTTTTATTTCACCCAATATTCGCTAAAATCGAACCGAAATCTTGATTGATACTTCTATTGAAAAATGATTAATATTATTTGGAATTGAAGGAAACATTTGATCAAAACAACGTCCGCACTTTTTTCACTTCATTTATAAAGTTTAAACATTGATGTAGTGACTTTGAAAAGTTCCACCGCATAAGGCGAGTCAATTCCCTCAGTACAAAAGTAATTGGGAAAACGATACAAAAGCCGTAGGGGCTGTGAAAGGAGAGAGTGTAACTATACCGAAGCAATATCTTTGGCGTGCAGTCATTAAGCACTTGGGAGTTCTTGAACTTGGGGCTTGATACATAAACGGGTTTTAAGTGCAAGGAAATAGGTTCTTTAATATCTGGACTGAAACTATGTGGTGAGAATAGTATTACAAATCTGCATTCAGATTTTTCCATCAGCAGCATATCGTCGCCGTAGAATCAAAAGGGCGTAAGCGCCATTTTTCAAAAATCTACAAAAATTTAATCTACTCTCATTTTTTCATAAAAATGCTAACATACGCCTTTTTAATATTCAAGAAGAAAAAACGGCACTTACGCTCTTTTGATTCTACAGCGACGATATATTGAAGTTTTACTGGAAATCGTGGATTATTCATTCAGGCATAGTTTAATATTTTGCTTGCATGCATAAACTTTCATCTGCTCGAATCGCACGCTAGGACTCTATCAACGGCATGGTACCGTTTGCAACTAGGAGAAAATGTTTTACGGGAGTTGGAGAGATTTTGCGATAATCGCTGAGTACTACATTTTATTTTTATTTGAATTAGTACGCTGTATGCGGTCAATTTGCTGGTAAATAGGAGAACAGCAAACGAAGATAAAACCCTTCATAAATACAGAAGGCAATCTTGGGAGAGTCTGCTGAAGCACTCGTGAGAGTGGGACTTAAAACAATACATTGCTAATGATCTTTCAGAATGGAAAATGGAATGTATTTATTGGGGCAGAATCCTGGAGCATGATAAAAAAGAAAACATCACAATTCGTATGGTAGTTTCCAATTAATTTCCGATAATTCAGAAGAACGTGCTTCGATTTATCCGAAAAAGTGTTTACACTATTCAAAAGTTATATCTTCGGCTCGTGAATGTCATTTTTCATATTTTCGGAATTTTTATATATTGCTACTTTCCTATCATGTGCATGAGGTAGAAAGAGAGGCAAATAGTTACGACTTCCTTGTAATTGAAATGTTCCAATAGCTATACAGAAAATTCAATTTTTTTTTCTTCTATTATGTAGTTGAAATATTATTTTTCCGCCAATAATTTTTGAATTACTGTGGTAAACCCGGTTTCCGGATGTACCCTAGTATCCCGACGCAGAAGTAATACATGCCCAGAGTTATTACTATAATCGGATTATCAATTTTTCGATACTTGGAAATTGTAGTAAATCAACGAAACAGTTCATTATCCTTATTCAAATTTGTCATCTTTTTGTTATTTCCAATTGTGGTTATCTAGATTCAGATACCATTTTCTTGAGTGTTTGGTAATCGGTGTTTTTACGCCACGACCAATAGAACCTGAGATATTCCCAAAAAAGTGATTTTTTTTCGATTTCGGAAAGGGGGACTCCTTCAAATCCTGACCAGAAAACTCGAATTTTCTAAAATATTAAAAAAATTAATTTTTACACACGTTTTCCACTTGGAATTTCCTCAGCTTTTCAATGGCACTACCAGAATAAACCCATCTTTGATATTTCCCTCGATTTCTCGGGATTTTCATAATATATAACATCGAAACTAGGGTGTGTCCATTTTACCCCTCGTGTCCTTTTTACCCCACCTTCCCCTAATTTATATCTCATGAACTACGCGGACAAATATTCTAAAAAAAAGTCAGAGAAATGGAAAAAAATATCATCTTTAGTACAGCATCAAATAAATAAGGGATTAATTTCCACCAAGTGCATTTGAATACTAATTCGAATAACAGTGAAAAACCTCAGAATATGATTGTATGATCTATTCATTAAGGAAGATAATTCATTCGAAATAGTTAGTTGACTTTTTCGAATAAAATGTACCAAACTATTCCATTGGATTCCCCAACTTTCATCTCCACCTCTTTTTCACTATCTGCGGAATTTTTCCAACTGCAATTTCCACAAAACATCCTTGTCTCATCTCTGCGAGGGGCCTTTGAAAAAGTTCGACGATTCGTAACACTAAAAAAGCTTTGATACACGCTCAAAAAGAATGAAAAATAAAGGGACCTGAATGAAATATCACTAGGGTAGATGAGGTCACGAACATGTATAAAATATTTCACTTCTCTGGGTATTTTTTATGCAACATTTCTTTTTAGTCATTTCTCTGTTTCAGTCCTTCTCTGGGGCATGCTTTGATTTCTTCAAGTGAGAGAATCGCTGTTGCGCAGCTGAGTCAATGCACATTTGGGTCGAATCAATATTCGTAGAATTCGGAAGATACAATCGATAAAAAAACGCAAAGTGCGTTTGTTTCGAATTAATGCGAATTACACATATTTTAATTATAATCTCGAGTAGTGATAAGTTTTTAAATTATTGCTCTACTTCAATTTCCATTACTTATTCTGATCTCACTTTCATCTTTCTCGTATTTTCTACACAGAGGAATTAAGACACCTGAAGGGTGTAAAGTTTTATGATTTCCTTGCCTCAAAATAGTACGCTTGGAAGTCTCTAGTGTCCTATAAATGAACAACTGCAGTATAATAAGAAAGACATGGGAAGAAAAAGAAGAATTCCCTCACATTTATCTGCAAATGATTACGAAAGGGGAAAATTTAATCAGAGATTCGCCGAGGGAATTTAGACTAACTTCAGCTTTCTACTTTTTCTTTGAAATAACATTCACTGATTTCCTTCACGTTCAAGGCATTAAAACGTCATGAAGTGCTCTCTCGATTTTCCATCCTTCATAATTCACACTCCTCTTTATAATTCTGAAAAGTTTTTCACCGAATTACTCTTCGCAAATTTTCCGAAAGTTTTATCTAGTTTTTTTTTAACTGTTCAATGAAGCAATGAACCCTAATTTCCTGGAGTGGAGAAGAATTTCGATTGCAATCTGTGTTAGAGCGAGAGTAAAGATCTACGACATTTGTGATTCAGAATATAAACAATTATCGGGTCAACATTTTATTGGACCAATCTCGTAAAATTGATGGAGGACATAACAAATTATGTCAGTAAAGACGATTAAATTTCTTTTTTGATCCATAAAATTAAGGCCTTGATGGAGTGTCTAATAAAAAATTATCTAGATAATTTTCTAGCTAATTTCTTAGCTACTAAGGGCACTTTTGTAGGTTTCTACTTCCTCCTCACATAATGTTCAAAAAAAATATGAAACAATCACATAAAAAGTCACTAATTTATTTCTGAATTGCGCTAGAAAATATTTTGGGAAGCTTGATGGATAATTGATCCGATTGGAGTGTAATTAGAAACGAGTAATTTGGTGAACTTGCAGATGACCGGATCGCCGCCATTGCTGATGGGAAATTCCATCCTTAAAAAAGACGAATTGCACAACACATGAACAATGGATTATTGAAAGCTTTATCTAGCGCACTTTGTACTATTTTTAGCAATTTTTTAACACTACTCCCGTTGTAATTGAATAAATATTCGCGACGTAAGTACACAACTACGATCTGAAGCGTGCGACCGTCGTTACTGTATGAGAAACCATGACGTGATCAACAGATGGCGCGACGATTGTCTCTAACGTTTGGAAAAAAAATTATCAGAATTAGTTCAAAGAGGGTTTTGTTAATATTATATATTA
>JABSMS010010374.1:0-13611 GCA_018902275.1 Aleiodes sp. PSUC_FEM 10030003
CCCCCCTTCTTCACCAACTCAGCCATCCTCTTACCTTATAACTGTGTACAGTACTGTTCTTAGAATACCTACTTTCTTACTTCAGTATCTACACTGTTAGCCAACTGAGGATAGTAGATTGTCTCTCATGCGGGCTCTCAGTTGGGCCATTAGACCGTTCTTGAGCCCGGGAGTTAGTTGACTCATGACGTTACAATGTACAACATGAATCTAGAGTGAGTTACTGTGTCAACTTCAATATTCATCTACTTCGTGATATAGTTTTGTATTTATTTTGTTAAAAGTAATGTAATGAAAGATTATCGCGAGATCACGGATCGGGGAATTGTTGATATTACGAGATTAATTGAACGATTTTTCTGGTATTAAGTATGATAAATTTTTTTAATAGCTGAGATGAATAATTAATAGAGCGTGCAGAAAATAGGAGAATAAAAAATAACGAGTGCTGATCTCTGCTTGCGATATTGAACTCGATGATTCAACGACTATTGTAATTTGAGTAAGAACACGCGCGTTTCCGTTCGGAGTCACGCTGCAACTTCGAATCATCTTTCTATTTTTTTCTACTTTTTTTTCAAAAGAATGCATTTTAGAAAAATGATTAAAAAGATTTTGGATCAATAATTACCGAGATAATAACGAAGCGAGAATTTTCATAAAAAATAGTTTTTTGAAAACTTTAAAATTATTGGTTTGACGAAGATTGTATTATATAATTTCCTACAGCAAATTTCCCTGCTTCTCCACTGAAACCATAAAATTCCTGAATTCCGTCATTTGAATGAAGGTGATCTCTTCCCAATGACAGAGATGAAAAATAATTCATGACCAATCAAATTACGAATAAAAAGTTGACAGTTGTATTCAGCAGATCAAACAATTGAATACGTAAATGATAAAAATGGAATAAATTCCCTCTTTCATAGCGAAAGAGAGCCAATATTCGCGGAATTTACGACTTTTCATTCGTAAATATAGATCTATGTTTCACTGCAAATGAGGAGCATGACTCAATCAACGAAATTTCGGCATTCGAATGGGACATACGATCGCGCCATTGGATTGCTCACTTGAATGGCGCAATGTACTGAAACATAAATTTTCAGATAAAAAAACTTCAATTTGCCGCCTTTGGAGCCGCAAACGAGCAGTGGATGATGAAAAGCGATGATTCACAAAAGGTTCATTCATTCAGATTTTATCGGGATTATCCCCAGAGCGCGTGAGCTTAGGGGAAAATATGGAGACGATTTTTGTAGAGAATTTCATAGGCTACAAAAAAGGTTTCTAGATGAATTCCCGTGAAGCGAATACTTTCCGAGATATTTTCAAAATAAACTACATTGAATTCCCAAACTTATCTTCCTAAACCACTTCACCTGACGCGATTCAAATAAATCTCCAAACCAATGAAAAAACGCATGACATCCCAACACTAAACACAATCGCTCACTGTCAATCGCCACAAAAAAACCCATAATCCAAAATAAATGAGAGAACTTCGTAATCGTAGATTATCATTTGATCGATACAATAAATTACAAAATTCAAATAAATTTATTTGAAATAGAAATTGAATAAGTGCGATGAAAACAGTCACTTCATCATGCGATCCTTCGAGGAGACAAGACAGGGATTTTCTTATCTTAAACGGTGCCCTCTTCTCTGTGACGAGAATAGATTTCCCCTCGTTGTAACCAGCTACACAAGGCGGATGAAGGAGCAAGAAAGAGGAGCTAGAAGAGAAAACTTTCTTATCGTCGACGATTTGTATTCGCAGTGAAAAAAAATTCACGGACCGTGTCTTCACGGGAAGCAAAGATTTAAAGGCCCCTGTCATTTTTCTCCCCGTTCGCCAATATATTTCGTTCTTCACACACACGCGTAGAGAATAAACGCGCTCGATGATCCAGCCCGATGTAATCGATGTGACGGGACTAATATATATCTATAAAAGGATTTTTACAGAATTTTTCACAGCACACTACCTAAGGGTAGTTACGTACCACCGTTGAGTAAAAAGCCCCAATGCCGTATTTCTTTAGCCAAAGATGTTTTTTTACTCCTCAAACTACTTTACCGTTTTTCATTCGTTTTTTTCCTTTCCTTCACTCCTTTCTCCCGCAGCTGAAGTGGCTGCGTCCGCATAATTTCCACCGTGTCATCGCTTTCATCCCTCTTTCAAAGGTGAAAGTACCACGAGCCCGTTAATGGACCTGAGTCTAACTCCACCTGTCACATTATACTGCAGTTTCAAATTCTTATTTGCTTTCATTATAATGCTAATAATAATTAACAAATGAGAGTAAATGTTTGAATGAAAAAAAGGGGGAAAGAATTCTGTCGCGGATATTTAAACGTTCTGTCATTTAAACGGAAATTATTATGCAAGTATGCTTTTTTCTTCTTTCAATGGCCATTCTCCGCTCGGCAAATACACGGGAAAAGAGGACGTGATGAGTCGAGCACGCGATCCTCGATCTACCAGGCTATTGAAGGGAATTCCTCGTGCGCAATTCCGAAAAAAAAGGATTGAACTTCCGGTTAAATGCAAACGAGCTTAATTGAAGTGCCAATGCATATGGTAATTAATCACATATTGATCTTTGGAAACTATCGAGGAACAATGATTACTCATCAAATGACGAGGAATTGTCAGAGCTTTGAAAGGGGTAACGAGATTTGCAACAGTTGTTTAATTTTTAAATGATTGTTTTATTTATAATAGTCGATTTTTTTGGAAAAAACGTTTCAGCTGCTTTGGAATGTTATAAAAACTGGGCTCTAACAGCACTCTTTCCCTCATGAACGCATCTCAATAAAATGCATGTTTATCGCGAGATTCTCCAAATTTATAATTGCAACATTTTCAACAGAATAATACACTCTTCACTTCACCATTAGAAAATGAATACATGAGTGCCAATTATTTCTCGTCAATTAAAAAATCAATCCTTCTTGTTTTCCAAGATCATTAAACTCATTAAAAAAAAACATTAATAAAGAAATTGAAAGACCGGTGAAAAAAACCTAAAAAATCGAGCAGTAAAATTGGTTAAACAGATAGACAATGAAATCGAACACAGGCAGCACGTATACATGTATCGTACGGGAAGAGGTAAAATGTGAAAGACAATTTTTTTCCTTTTTTTGTTACTCCACAAAAAACGAATATATATGAGGAACATCGTACACCTTCAGTGTAAACATATTTTCTATTTGTATTCTATTTCAATAAAATCCATTGCCGTTTCACGAGAGTTCGAAGGTTTTTCTTCAACGAATTGAGCCTCCTCTCTTTTTATATATGTTCTCTCGTGTATGTAAAATGCAGCATCGCTCTTGGCCCATACGTCTGCTTGGCAATGGGACAAGACTTCACGAGAAATGAGCGTATACATGCAGCGTAAAAGAAGGAAAAAAAATGAGTCACAAAGTGGTGAAAGGGAGAGAGAAAAGAAAATAACACAGCATCTCAAGAACCAATCTTTTCCATATTACATGATATCAACTACTGTTTATATTTCCTATTCACTCTTAATATTAAATATCATGAAAAATATAAGAATATCGCTCGGTAAAATATGAACGGGTCTCCCCAAGAAAAACTTTATTGTTTCGTATAAAATAAGCAGTAATCTTATTTTATGCAAGATTCCAGTAATTTGAGACTACAAAAAGAGTTGGAAAGAATAAAATAAAATAGAGAACATATTTCCATATATTTATTCAACATTTTCCCATTCTCACCGTATAAATTGTCTCTTTTTTCCACTAGGCCGAGTTAACGTAATAGTTACTCCTCAGATACTAATCTCCATGGAGATAACTAAAAAAAATAAGAGCCAAGAATAAACAGAGAAAAATAAATTAATCCCGAGCGAATGAAGAAGTCTCCTTTTTTCAAAAAAAATACGTATATCTCCATGTATGAAGAGAAGATAGGACAAACACGCGGCAAGAGTTGTGGATAATGGGAAAGCGAAAAAGTTGAATTTTAACAGGCCAGTACTGTACACACCAACCCCCTTCACCATTCGCCCCTTCACCTGCCACAGTGTGTTCGTGACTGGTGCTGTAGCTGGGACAGGAAGGGAGAGAGAAAAATATATAAAGGAAAAATTAAAAGAGAAGGAGAGAAAACAAAAAGAATTTAAAAAAAAGAATGTTAGAGGCAATGATCTCGCGTGTCGTTTATTAATTATTTATGAGTGGATTAAATGGGATGGACTATCCTTTGACACATTTTTTTTCTTTCCGTCACTGTATTATTTTTTACTAACTTATCCTTTTCTTCCCCCTTGTATTCTTACACACGATCACATTTTTCCAGGTTAGTTTTCGCTTGTCAGGGAATTTAAAAAACGTGAATGTCATTTTCAGGCACACAGTCTTACCGTATTCCATTCATTCTCTCTCGTTTATTTTTTCACCGCTTTTTTTTCCTCCAAACCGAGCATAAAGGGTTGAAAAAGAGGTGGGGGATGAAGTGGTATATATAGAGCATAGCTCACCCTGGGAAATTGTAGATGAGGCACGATTATGTATTCTGATCGCGAACGATACCGACCCACTTCGCCTCGCACACGCCCAGTGATGGAGTGTTTTCTGCGCTCCGTAGAGCGCCGTTAGGCGATACCAAAATTGTGGCTGGGGCTCGCAAATGGAAAGGGAAGGTGAAAAAGGCTGCTACGCTAACCTCTCTACCCCCTATACTCTCGCTCTTTCACTCCCGCGTACTACTATCAAACGTATCACGAGGAAATAGTGATATCGGAAGATAAATAACAATCGTTTTATCCAGCACCCCCACCAGCCATTAGTGTTTCCTCGTAAATTAATTTTCACCTCAACCGAAATAAAAAAACATAATTAATTCATCACCAATTTTGATTCTTCATTTGTTTTTATTAATGAATAATGATTGGTAATTTGACCTGATGGATTTTATTAATGATGAATCGATTTTCATCTTCGTTTATGGATAGAATAAATTTTTTTAATGTTATTATTTATTTCATTAATTACGTAGAAATTTAATTACATTTTAATATACACTCAATTAAATTTCATGTGATAATGGAAATTAAATAATTGTAATTGTCAAATGGTTTCTTCCTTATTCTATTATAGAAACGAAGGAAGTTATAATTGTTTAAAATTTTCGAACAAATTTCTTGCTGAAAGTTATTGACATTTTTCGAAATGTGTTTTTTTGGTGCAAAAATTTCGATAATTGTAAGCAAGAAATTTGGAAAATCCACGGCTTCAGTTATCCCTTAGCGTAACCCAACTTGACAACTAAATTTCAAGCATTCTCATTTTTCATTTTCTCATCATTATTATGAGCGAATGTTTAAATCAATAAAAAAGTGGTGCCACGCTCATTAAGTGATTAACGAAGGGTTAAAATTCACCCCATTTTCTCCTCAAATCAATCCTGAAAAAATCACGAGGCCGATATGGCAATGGTTGATGTCAGAATTTTGGTTGAATTCGCGTGTTTTATCAACGAACGATGGGCGTAGTGCAATGTCAGGTAACGCGGGAAGGGGTTGAAAAACTCCCCCACTCGTTTGGCCAGCCTCATCGGTATACTGACTTGTATGTTTGTTTTAGGTCGGATAGATAGGGTGGTTGAGGGTGGGAAACGAGGTGGCAAGAGAGAGAGAGAGAGACTAGTCGATACGGGGTAGCGAGTAGGTTCGAGGGATGAACCGAAAGGGGCTCTCTAGGTACACTTGGATAGCTAAGCTGAATTATATCAGGTAGAGTGACGTAGGCGAAGATAATCACACGGCTTGCAACACAGCCAGTTCATCAGGCAACTGGTATCGTGCAGGAGTTGATGATGCATCGTGGGCAAACGCGAAGCACGAAAATACACTAGTGAAGAGGAAGAGAAAAAGAGAGTGAGGAAGTGACTGTGTAAAATTGTATATAGAAAACTCACACGCCCTCCCAACTACATACTGAAATTTACCACTCGTAAAACCATTTCCACGAACTCTATTAGCGTTTTTGATATGTGAATGAAAAGAAGCAGTTTATATTCGTTTCAGAATAGATCAACTGCGAGAAAACTCACGTGTTTCAGACACACGGACATACACATGAATTTTCTCAATTGAAGCGGACGTTTTTTTTCAGACGATTTTCGCTTATCTTTAGTTGTGATTCTTCTTTATTTTTCAGGTGCTCTGCAGATAGAAACCTCGGAGGTTGAGGATCAGGGACAGTACGAATGCGTTGCTAATAATACAGTAGGCACTGAATATTCAGGAGCCATACAGCTCTACGTCAGAGGTAATTTTTTATTCGTAATTAATAATCAATTCTCAGATTCATTTGAATACATTCATCAGTGGCCCGAGGTAAATTCAGATATTTTTTTATTCAAATACCTCGGAATCTGATGGAGATACGGAAATTTTCGTGACTCCCTCTGATTTCGAGATATTTCCAAAGAATTAACTGCTATTTTTTGTTCTATTTTTTCAACCGGGGAATTTAGTGAAGTTTTTTTCGAAATATCTCGCAATCTGATGGAGATACGGAATTCTTTGTAACAACTTTTTTTTACCTTTGGCCTATAAAAAAATCTCCACGGAAATTCTCGTATCTCACTTCGATTTCGAAATATTTCGAAAAAACCAAATGATATTTTTTATCGTCTTTCCTCTCCATCAGTCTCTCGACTCTCGACAGTCTTCCATTCCAGTTTTTCCACTGTTCTCCGACTATATGTTTTCCAGTTTTTTCCACCGACTACACCGCATTCATACCGGTGCCTCTAAAAAGCATGCACGAGAAAAACCTCGGTACATTCATCTCTCTCCCACAAAAATTCTCTTCCATTCCCGCCGCCGGGCTCGAACCCGGGAGCTTCGAGTTAGAATCACAATATCGATGATTTCGTCGATGTGCAACCAAATATAATTATGAAGTTCATATGTAACGTTTTTTATTTTGGTTAGTGCTTGATTTTAATGAAGAGGAAAGAAGAAAGATGAAGAACTAGAAACAAAGAGGAATTTTGGTACTACTGTTCGACTTCAAAGGAGAGTTTTCCTCAGCGTGCATTTATTTTTTTAATAAAATGAACGATAGATGAAAAACAGAGTGAGAAATAGATAATGAACAGTAAGAGGAATTGAATCGATAGAGAAATATACAGAAATAATAGATTAACAGAAAGGACTCTCTTTAGCTTATTGAAATTAAAGATATAAAATGAAGAATTTCATAATGATAATTGTTAAGGATTAAAATAAAGAGATTCAGTCAGTAAGAATAAAACATTAAAATATAGACAAAATTATATAAATCATCGATTGAAATTCACGATGAATTCAAACAATTGAGTCAACACTATTTGAAATTAAACATTTTCAGAATAAGAAATCTAAAAATAGTACTCTTTGCTTCTAGTTCTCCGTCTTAATTTTTTCTTCTTCATTAAACTAAAGCAGTGGCCAACGATTAAATTATTTAAATCAATAAATTACTTTCTAAACTTCCAGTGAGACGTTTACCGCCAAATTTTTCAATCCGTCCGCCGGCAGTTAGTGAAGTAATGATGGGAGCATCATTGAATCTCACTTGTGTAGCTGTTGGCTCACCAATGCCATACGTTAAGTGGAGAAAAGAGCCAGCAACTGACATGACACCAGACGATAAACTTCCAATTGGAAAAAATGTACTTATGCTTACTGATATCAAAGAGTCAGCCAATTACACGTGCATTGCTGCCAGTGATCTCGGAGTTATCGAAATTATCTCATCCGTTAAAGTCCAATGTAATTAACTTTTCTCACTTTAATTACGATTTTTTCTTTATAAATTAAAGAAGTACATATTCTTTGAAATTTTTTGTGGCCACTCTAGGTTAGTGCGAATTAAATGAAAAAGAATCAACAATAGGAATTATCATTTATTCACATGTCGGTTCCTATCCGCAGCCTTCTTCAGAGGATATTGTTCATATTTCTGTAACAAATTGCAGTAATATTATAAATTATTTCATTAGACTATCACTCTATTATCGCAATAGATTGAAACAATTTCTTTCAACTCATAAAATATATGAATAGAATGTTCCTTTTCATAATTTAATGGTCTCTAAAATTATCAGAGATCCGTTGAATATAATCTGTCAACCATATCAAATATTTAATCTTCAATTCAAAGTGATTATATTCAAGTTCAACGTATAATGAATATCTCAATCTTTAAAGCTAATAGTATCCTGTTATTTTTCATTCTCCTGTGAATAGAACTATTAAAAAATCATCGTTTGAGTCTAAAGTGAGCCAAACGACTCGAAGTGAGACATTCGTGCATGCGCTGAGAATTCTTCGGGCTGAAAACTGAAGCCTTTACGCATGCGCGAAGGTCTGACTTCGGGCCCCAACGAATACGACTATTATTCATATGATATTTATGAATATTTAATTGAAAATATATTGATTAGACAAAAAAATCTCTATCTCGAACCGTTCAATTCGACTGTCCATTTTACTCCACCTTCCCCTAAATTTCTCTACGTAATGACTAGACTGGCCATAAAAAAATTCCGAAAATCATCAAAGACCATGACAACAAATCATCTTTTAAAACCAAAAAAAAAATTCTAGCTCTTCCCGGAGCCCCAGAAAATGTTCAGGTCTCCGAAATAACAGCAACATCAGTTAAACTCACGTGGTCTTACAAACGTCCCGACGAACTACAGTACTACGTAATCCAACACAAACCTAAACAAGCTAATCAGGCATTCGCTGAAATATCTGGAATCACTACAATGTATTATCACATCAGAAATCTCAGTCCATATACTGAATACGAGCTCTATGTCATTGCTGTTAATTCAATTGGACGAGGTCCCCGAAGTCACCCGGTATTCGTTACAACTGGTGAAACAAGTCAGTATTATCAAATTAAATATGTCAATATCAATTAAATTCATTATCAATGTAAATTCTGTAAATAGACATAATCATTATGATCAATCATCATTGATTTTGCAGTGTGACAATTTTTTTATAAGCTTCATGAAAAGCTTCGTCATATTGTGTCATCATTATTTTCCATCATTAATAATTCCCAATGTTTTTTTAACAAAATCAATATCAAACTGTAGGTTTAATTAATAGCGTTATCATGATTTATTCGTTTATTCAAATTTTTGAGGGAAATTTCTTATTTTTCCATGCTGCTCTACGTGCACACATTTTTAATTCGTGTAAGTGACAATGACAAGTGTTTATTCAGCACTTGAAATTTTTTTCCCTCCAAATTTAAAAATTCACAATTTTAAATGGAAAAATTGCGGATTCGTTTGAAGAATAATATTAAAATGTTGCATTTTTAATATTTCAAATGAACCTTAAACTTTTCTAATTTACTGATAAATTATTTTCTATTGAAAAAATTGAAATAATTGAAATAAAAGTGAAACATTTCAATGATTATTGAAAAATTATTGGAAAAAATTACTAAATAAAAATTTTCCCTCTAGCGGAATCAACAAATGGAGGTTCCAGTAAGTTTGAGAAAAAAAAACAATTTAAAAAGAAAGGAATTTAATAAGTGTGCCCCAGTAGTTGCACAGTACACATTGAAAACTTTTTCATTTACAACTTTATTAATTCAATGCACTTCTAAATGGCACATTGAAACACTATTAATTTCTCAAATAACTTTACAGTTCGTAGCACTCATAGAGTGGGTAGTTTCATTATTTTTTTTTCCTCATTTCAGCACCAATCAATAATTTGACATTTCAAATTCAATTCAATACGTATCATAATTGCGCTTTTATCCTTGTTTGCATTTCATTTTCATTAATGACTTTATTTAATTAAATTTTGTAAATTTGTATTTAAATTATGAAACACATCACGTTTTTATTTTTTTTCCCGTTTCAATTAATGAAATTTGTAATTCACTGATTTTTGCACAAGCTTTCTGCATTTATTGTTGGAAAATTCAGTAGTGAAGAAGTAAAACGAAATAAATCGTCATTTACAGTCAGTTTTTTCAAAATATCTCGTAAATTAATGGAGATACGAGTTTTTTCATGAAATCCTTCTTTGTAGCACTCTTTTCGCTCTACAAAAATTGTTTTCGTGGAAATTTCTCTCTTCCAGCAATTCCGAAGTAATTAGGAAGAGCAAAGTCATTGGAATCGACTTATTTCGTTTGATTGTAAATAAAACAATCTTTAATTAACTCAACTGAAAGAAAAAATCGTTACTTACTTTCTGCAGGACCAGGCTCCGCTCCACGTAAACTTCAAGTACGCCCGCTGAGTTCAAGTACCATGATTATACAGTGGGAAGAACCGGAAACACCAAATGGCCAAGTGACGGTACTAAAAAATAATAAAAATAAAACTAATTGTTAAGTTTGAAACTTTTCAATGACAAATGGCTCTTAAACTTTTCGCCTTGAAAATTTTCAATAAAAATAATAAGTACCAAACATTTTCTCACTTCTCTAACACAATATTACTTCGGAAATTGTTGAAAAAAACAATTTCCAAACTTTAATCAAATAAAGAAGAAAAAAATACATAATCTCTTTTTTCCTTCTTAAGATGTTTCTTTTGGTATTTCTAATCCACAGAGAAATTGGTGAAAATTTAACGTTAATTTCTATCATTTTAAAAAAACATTACTGCAAAATTTGAAAGTGATTTGGAGATTTGTTTAAAAGCTATAAATTTGTGAAATTTACAGATTTAACATGCAATCTTATGGGCGCGTTAAAGAAAATTGCAAAATAATTTGAAGATCTACCAAGAATTTAATAATTTTTTTAAAACTGGAGATGAGTGCAAAATGAAACCATAATGAAATTTCCAAACGGGTTTACAGTTAAAAGTTTATATATTAAATAAACAATAGTTGAAATTATTCATAACAATGAAATTTCAATTTTCATTTTCTAATTGAAGCTAATTCTGATCGAGAATTTGAAATACTCAAGAATTGAGATCTCTACATCATGAAAATAAATAACATTCCCGGACCAGTGAAGCAATTTAGAAAAAATCAATACGGTCGTTAATATCAATTTCTACTATTAATGTTGGCTGGTCGTGACGAATTGCCCAAGTTCTGAAAATTTGATAGCGCACGATGTCTCAGTAGCTTAATGCTTAAAGCAGCCGCTTGGAAAGTGGAAAAAGAGAGCTCCGATACTCTCCTGAGATCGATTTCGAGTGCCGTTAATTTTTTTCAGAATTTGTGTAATTAATTAACATTTTATTATATTTAATATAAATCTGGGAATAAGGAGGAGTTGAAATACTCTAGAATTGGGTCTTTTATTTATTACGCCTGGAGGAATTATATTATCATTTCTACGTCCTGAAAAAATAAATTGAACCTCCGTAATGACTCAATTTTTGTCTCAATTTTTCATGAACCCTAGAAGAAAATACAACGATTTTTAAACTGCACATTCACTTTTTGCTTGGACGGTACAGACAGAAAAACGTTAAAAGTCACGTAGAAAAACATTATCAATAAGTAATTTTTTTCCTTCATCCTTGATTTATTGCAGGGCTACAAAGTATACTATACAACTGATTCAAATCAACCAATGGCTTCGTGGCAGTCTCAAGTTGTGAACAACAATCAACTCACCACAATATCGGATCTTATACCTCATACAATGTATACAATACGGGTACAGGCACTTACTAGTGTTGGCCCTGGACCACTGAGCCAAGCCATACAAATAAAGACGCAACAAGGGGTGCCAAGCCAACCGGAAAATCTTTCGGTTGTCGATATTGGGGAAAACTCGGTGACGCTCCGTTGGAGCAAACCAGCTCATAGCGCTGAAAATATACTAAGCTATGAGCTATATTGGAATGATACTTATGCTAAGGTACGAATACTCTGTTTTATTATTTTTATTTTCATTTTCATTGATTTCTTGTCCCGATTGAGAATCCGAATGTCACTGTGCTTGATTGCTTTCATTGGTTAGGAATAAAGTAACGTGACAAGTCATTCAGAAATTATGGAGAATTCCCGAAACATTTGAGTCAGTCAATGTGTCTCTTTCAAATGAATTTTCCTCCCTTTTTAATGATTTTTGGCAGCTTTCAACAATTTTAAATGTGTCACGTGGCTATTCATTAGTTAGTATGTTTGCCCGCGCTTCATACAAACTTTGGACAACTATTTTTCTTAACGGGAACTATAATTAATTCCAGATTAGTCCCCCTATGAGCATCGCGCAGCGTTTTCACTTATTCCTCTTGCTACAAATTAAAAACACTTGGGTAAAATATCAAAACATTTGAATTTGTCAATTCAAGTATGTAGAAACTTGAGAATTTTTGAATTTCATTAAGTGACAAACATAAAATGAAAATATTGCACTTCGAAATTGTAATGAACTCGATCGAAAAGCATCAAACATTAGTGCAGTTCGATAACGCCGTATATCGTAATGTTACCTTGAAAAAAATGCTAACGATGAAAACTTCAAGTAAGCTTAGAATTGCCAAACCATAGTCTAAATCTAATTCCGCTGAAAGAAAGCTCATTATGGCCAATCTCTCATCAGGTGACGTTTGGTTGCGTTTGGTAACAAAACTAAATTATTCCAGGAGAAGTGCGCATGCGCACGTTCCTCGTTACATAAAACTCTAAACTACCTGAAAAAAAAATCATAAAACATGCTTATTGACATAATCATTAAAACTTTTTCCTCCACGATACTCAAAAGGAGTAAATATTTGGTCTAATAAAACAGTTTCCCTCATTTCCTTGAATATTTTATCTCTCTAATCAAACAAAGTGCATTATTTAAGTTCCGCATTAAAAAAGTTTTCCCTAAAAACCACAATTTATTAAACTTTATATTTACAGGAAAAACATCATCGTAGAATACCAGTCATGGAGAATTACACAATAACTGGACTCTATCCAAATACACTCTATTACGTATGGTTAGCTGCTAGAAGCCAGAGAGGAGAGGGCGCAACAACAATACCCTACGAAGTTCGCACCAAGCAGTACGGTAAGCAATGTGGAACATAATCCAAAAGAAAGAAAGAAAGTTATCTAATAAAAGCAGCGAGGAGTGCCACAATTTAGGCATATGGTTGTTTTTGTGTGTGTTATCATTTTAAATGAGAGGAGCCATTCAAGTACGTAGTTGAGAGCGATTTGTCAATCACATTGAAATTGATTGATGAATGTACTTGTGGTTAATGATAACACCGATTATAAACCAGTGGCACAGCAGGTAGGAATTAAGCCGTAATGTAATTCGCTAGGTTTTCTCCAGCAAGTAGCGTAAGCTAGGGAGTATTTACCCAAAAACTAAATTAAACTTCAATTTAATGAAAATAATTATTTTTTTTACATTAAATGAATTCGCATTGACGAAATTTATTTTTATGTATATTAATTTGATAATTATTATTTTTCATTAATTTATTACGTAATGAATTCATCGGGAGTTAGAGATATTGAAGAAAGTTTATTGAATAATTTTCGGCGTTCAATAGAGAATACGACAGTGTGGGAGAGTGAGAATGACTGCATGTGTTGCAAAACAAAAAGCCGTTTTTGGATGCCACTA
>JABSMS010010385.1:0-13608 GCA_018902275.1 Aleiodes sp. PSUC_FEM 10030003
ATATATATAGACTATTTCACTGAAGAGATTCTACAAACGACGAAAACGCAGAAAACTTTTGGTGAGCACGTGCCTCACTGCAAAGGGAAAGAACTAAGATCACGTTTTCTTGCGTTCTCGTGTCCTCTTCAGTCTTCGTTTCTTTTTGAGATTTCACGTGAATAGACCCTTAACGATTCTCGTGAAAAGAGAGACATTCCTGACACGAAAAAAGAGGACTCTGTACTTCTCTTCCAATGTTTTTCCTTAGTTTGGAAAATGATTGCATCGCAGTAAAAAATAATGGAGCCTCTCACTAAACCACCAGCAATATAAAATGTCCATGTAATAATGTCATCAATTGATAAAACTACTGACTGAACTATTCGATATGCTTAATGGATGAGAATATCTCTAAAAATATGAATATAAAGTGACAGAGCTCTCTCGTTTTCCATCGTTTCAAAATACAGCGCTGACCCAAACAATATTCTCATGAAAAGATGAATCAGTTTTTTTTTCCTTTTTTTTTATCGAATTTTACCGCCGATGATTGATGAACTGAGGACACGTAGACCGCGTTTGCAAGCATCTACAGAAGCTTTGGTTTTGTGTACTGGTTATATATGGAATGAAGCAGTGATGCGAGTACATTATAATGAGACGAATGCCCCATAGGCACTTTCTATTTACCGCTCATATAGAGTGGTGTATTCACGTAAAATGCACAAGAGTACGAATATCAACAGGAAAAAGAACCGAAAAGGTGCCGTCAAAATTTTCATTAAGAAAAAAAAATCTCGAATTATTATGGAAATTAATGCATTTTTCAAACAAAAAAGAAAAGTATTTTGAAAACTTCTCCAACCGAAATGTAGAATCATCATTATTCTCAACTGCTTTTCATTGTCATTCTGATATTTCTACTTTGTCATCATGAAAAGGACGACAACATTCCAAAAATCATAAGCTGGCGCACCCCGTCAAGAACATGATTGAATAAAACTTTCAATGATTAATTGTTTCACATGTTAAACCTAATTTTATTCTTAAATATATTCTCCTAATTTTCCATTGAATATTATATGAAATTTAGAGTTTTTGACATAATGTTGTTTCTTACATTTTTAGCATTTATCATTAATATTTAAAGAAAAGAGCCGGAAAAGAAAAGGAAAATATTATAATAAAATGCTAAAAATATTCATAGCTGATATTTCTGTTGATCAACAGAAAATATAGTATGCTCTGCACGTTATTCATCAACTGGCAGAATAAATTTCGAGTATTTGTTTCGGTGAGGATTTTTTGAGTAAATTATTTGACATGGTCGCAACAACGTCACGTAGAAAATTGGACCATCCGTCCCGGGGCCAAGAGGACATAGGAGTTTGGGAGCGGGTATAGGGCAAGAGTCTGCAATGGCGTGATGAAAAATATCGCATCGCGCCACCGGGAGTCACACACGCGATTGGTTTACTCAAGCCAAACTATAACATACCCTATATATATATACACCCATATAGTCGATGAGGTTTTTCACGTAGACTTTGTACACATTTTGACTAAGTCATTAATTATGACACAGAGATTAATAGAAAATTCAACACTTTTATCTTATCACACCTGTTGTTACTTGATTGGAATTAAATTATTCATTTCTTATCACTATTTCTCCATAATTAGGACCTTGATTAATTTCTTTGAAATCCTTTTCACTCACTCAAAATTCAAAACAACTCTAAAATTTTCATCTACTGTCACATTCACAAATCATATTAGGAGTAATTTTTTTTTTCACTATCTATCATTTTATAATAATAATCTAAAGTCAATTCAGGTTTTAATTTATATATTTTCCAGTTAAGAATATTATTGCAAATTAACTGATTCTGAAAATACAAAAAGTTCCAGCCTAATAGAAAAATAAATTTCGAACTTATATCTCGCAATGAAATTATAAAAAATTGTGCAGAGTGCGTGAGAATTATAAGGGAAATGGTGCGCATTAAGATACACGTACGCTCGCGACGATCGCGGGTTCGATACTGGCGCGCTGTACCACCTAGAAGTGTAGTTCTCTGTCATTCCGAGCGGCGTCGCGACGCTTGTCCGTCCCTATTCCCGTCACCCCTTCTCTCAAGCCCTATGCATTACAGATCGTCGGCCACCGGGACGACCTTCTCGTCACTGTCTTTTACGCCCGAACATTAGCCGCAAGTGCACGATTAAATTCAATATCATTAACTATGTACGAATTAGTTATTCTCCGCCAAATTATGAGTATTATTCACTTATTGTTAATACAATAACTCATTTCTTTGTTCCCATTGTTTTTAATGCTGTATATTTTTTTGAATCAATCCATTATTTCTGAAATTCATGATGGGCAAAATAAGACAATGAATATTTATGAAAATTTCATTCTTCAAAAAATGATAAACTAACCTAGATAGAATAGGAGAAATGCCGAAATGAAATACGAGATATCGACAGATTATTTTACACGGTTTACAGAAAATGTGAAGATTGCCAGGGGAAGTTATTTAAAAAGAGAATAAATGTAAAAAAAGGGCGTGGTCTGGAAGAAAAGTGGAAAGAGAGTTTAGAAGAAGAGAAGAGAAACTCCCGTGAAAACAATATTTACACGAAATATGATGAATCAAGCGTGTACGCAGGAGGGAGCGTGGTACGTATATTTTCATTAACGGGTATCAACCCCGGTGTGGTCTCCCTCGGGCATGTCGTTCGGGCATATATACCTTCTATGCCGTAGTACGAGAACGTGCGCACGCTCGTCGTCAGGAGGGTGGGGATACAGTCCGATTAATAAATCTCAGAGATGTACAGCATAATACCAAGGCCAAATAAATTTTTATCCACTAAATAATAATATTAGTTGTGTCCATTAATAATATATGTGTTTGTGCTAATATTAGTTTCTAATTTTTCAAAAATTCTCCTAAGCTCTCCAAAGATATCGCCTGAACTTAAAGTTTTGCAATGCAAACGATGTATCGGAATTAGGTTTTTGCATTTTTCAAACATCACCTAATGGAAAATCTATCAATAAGAAAAAATTGAAAAAACATGAGTAATTTATTTTTTTCGTCGAAAGCCAATCATTGATTAAGTTTTCCGTTTACTAAAAGGCCAGAGGTCAACCAAGTATCGAATCAGTCGTCCAGTCACCTTTGTAGTCAACCAGCTATCGAAACACGATCATCATATCCGTGAGAGATATCTCTGGTTGTAATCATGATGATGCACTTTATAAAAGTCAGTTTTTCCGCCATATTACTCTTCAAAATATCATGAGATATTTATTGGAAATAACCTATATAAATACCAGAATGAGCTGACTTTTGTTCAGCGACAGTGAGAACCGACGGAATTTTCAGTAAGCCAGAAAGTATCAAAAATGGAAAGAGTAAAGACTTTATATTTTCGCCGGAACAGTCGATTTAGGAAGAAAAAAAAACAACTAATCGGATTGTGGGAAGACGAAAGAACTTCAATACTCTACAGAGATCGAATTCAAGCACTTTCAATTTTTTCTGTAATTCCTGTTATTTTAACATTTTTATCAAAATAAATATAATGCTCACGAAAATGGAGTCTTCTCTTCATCGACTGATTTAAATTCATTAATGAACTTTTTTCCGTCGAATGAGCCATAAAAAGAATGTCACGAAAGCCATGAAATTAAAAAGGACGTTCTATAGAATCAATTTCTAAAAAAAGATGACGAAATTCAATTCTGACAAATGTTCTTCAACGGAAATTCCCTCAGCTTTTCTTTGGAATCATGGGAAAAAATTGTACATCAAATGCTTCCATTACTTTGGAAGGATTTTCATTACATAGAATATGAAAGTTCCAAGTAAAATCTAATGTCTTCGTTTTCTTATTGATTACTATTTTAGCCCACCTTCCTCTGTATATATTAATAATTTCCATATTAGAATGGAAACATTGACTTGCCTCAAATGCTTCAAACACATTCGAATAAATAAAATCATTCTGTAGGTAGATTACCATTTCCCAGAGGTTTTATATACATTGATGATTCGATAGTGAAAATGTGTTGGCCAGCAGACACGAGGAGGATGCACTTTTATTCAGCAATTTCGCGGTTACACGCATCGAAAAATGTGTAGCACTCACAATGATTCCTGAATGCACATGTGGCTAGTAACCATTGATATTATATGACGATGGCTAATTAACGTGCTCTTTTTGCAGATCAAAAGAGTCCCAGCACCTAAACATCAAAGCCTGAACATTGAACATGACCACGAGCCCGTGAGCATTAGTTTCCATAAGAGCAGTTTTCTCTTAATGTGAATACCACTGTTAAATTGAGTTTGGTCGCACTGAATGGGAATTAGCGTGAATTGGATTTGTTCACTCGATCAAATGAAATTTGACACTTGATTGAACCTTTATGTCACTATCATGGGGGCTATACAATGCAGTGAAAAAAAAACCAGGAAAATGTTTCGTTGGATAATATTAAAAAGAAATTGTGCCGTTAAATCTTGAGGGGATTTCTTAAAATTCATTCCTTTAACAATTTTATTTCTTAACAAATAGCTAACAAATAGATATCTATATTATTTGCCAGGGAATTTGAACAGTAGTGTGATTTTTTTTTACAATAAGCTATACTTTGATATAATATTTTTATGGTTTATGTATGAAAAATCGTACGTTTTTTAAGCAAACGTGAAATTATGATGACTTCACATGTTGAATGTGTGTTCCGAAATAGTAGAATGTGAGAATTTTCTACACTGAGAGAAAAATGAAATTTTAATGAGTAATTTTTATTTGGGTCAAGAATATTTTTAGTTAAAAATTATCAATGAAAAAATTTCTCGAACCGAAATTGATTAAACTTAGATTTGATATATTCATCTTACCATTAGATAAATATCTTAAATCCAATTTCAACCATTTTCAATTCAAGAAATTTATTCGTTGATAAATTTTAACTGAAAATATCTTTGACTCAAGTTAAAATTACTCATCAAAATTTTGTTTTCCTCTCAGTGGACTTGTAAATTACTCTATCACTATTTAACCAACTATGTCTTCATTACCTGACTTCAATTATCCTAACGTATCAGTTCAGTGTCAAATTGCAACCGAGATTATTCCTATCGAAGCGACCGCGAAGTCACCAATTTTTTTGAAAATCTGCACTAATATATTTCGGTAGCTATATTTCATGTTAGGGCGGCACATGCTTTAAAATTAATAAAGAAATATAAAATAATTATACAATCATTACAATCCATATGCATGACACAGAGTAATGAAAGATAGCAGTATATCGAATGAGGTTCTTCACGAGTGTAAGAGTTAGAGTTCCCATGAGTACGAAAAGAACACTAAAACTGGGAATGCTTTTAAAACTATATTCACATAAAATACGGTTGCTGAATCGCGTTTATTTTTTCGTTCAAAAAAATTTCTGAATAATTCTTTCAAGTCATAAATTTTTCTATACCTCTCAGCGAAGTAGTTCATCAGGGGAATGCATATTTATTACGGGAATAATATCTCAATCATTGATTTTCCTGTAATGAAATGACATGGTTATTAATTAATATCTCTTATACTGGGAGCCAAGGAAATCTCAATGAAAATTTAAAAAATATAAAAAAAATATAATCTCTTGATTAAATAGGAAAAAAGGGAGGGACACCAAGGTGTAGCTACCATAACACCGTAATGTGTTAAAATGTAGCTGCTTTAAAATGCGAATTCAACCTCAATTCAGTGTTGAATTCATTACAATTTGATAATCAGAACGAGAGATAAGAAAATATGAATGAAGAAATAAGAAAGATCAGCATTCATAAAAAAGTGAAACGATATCTTCCAATTTGGAGAGGAAATCCTCACTTATGCAGATTTGACCCTTATTTCTCCCTTGTAACTCCTGCTATTTCTTGTCTGATTATATTTGAAATCAGCACGATCACTGATAATTTTTCCATGGTAAATATTCCAAATGTTCATTATTATTGAATTCAAAATTTTCGATAAGACTTTACATATATGTAGTCATATTCTTATTTTTAAAATACAAAGCTCTCAACGATGTCATTGCGAGTTGCGAATACTAAGAATGAATTTCTTGGAAAATTGCTAGCAACGTCAGGAGGAAATGGAATCCTACCGTGACTATATATTCAGGAGAATAGATCCCAACCGCAAGATTGGTTCCGTAAGACTTAAGTTTTCAATAAATTGGCCTATATTATTTGCATATTCCAAATATTTTCATGAATCAAATATCTAGTTGGATTCGAAGACTTGAGACCATATGAGACAATTCAAGCAGTAGAAAGGCAATTATCGGGACTATATTAATAATCTTATTATTTTGATGAATTGAGAAGAAACTTGAATAACGAAGAATAAAATTTGTCGAATAAAGATTGATATTTTAAAAATGAGTTGCGAAGGAATATACAGCTATAATAATTATCACATTTTAAAGTTTAATTGCAGGAGGTAAAGATGGAATAGGAATTTTGGAGAGCATAAAGACTTACGAAAATGAGTAAGTAATGGGTAGATAGAGATGGAAGATGGAGAAAAGCAGATGGTTCTGACTTGATGTTACAATCCCAATGAATTGAAAGTCTTCGAGAAACTCGATTATCCAAAAGATACGGGCGTAAATCAAACAGTTACGTAGAAACAGAGCAGAATTGAGAGAGAGGAAGAAAGACACTCAATAAAAAAAAAAACAAAGAAGTGCTTTTCACTGAGGAAGCGACGAGCTTGATGTCTACAAGGGAGTGCATGTATACCTACTCACCACTTGAAACGCTTCGTTGAGAGGTTTCAATGCGTGCCTCCACTTGAGACTATAATATCCTGTGGATTTTCGAATCCCAGGTAAAACTGCTTCTTCTCACTCTACCCTCGTGCATTCATTACACGCAAATATAAAGATGCATTGAAAGAGAAACCAACTTTGATTATTTATAGCCATTAATTTTCATCAATAACAATTTCTTCCTAAAAATGCATACCGGGAGAAATAAGTACTAAAAAATCAAGCAATCTTTCTTTTATATTGAATTGTTTTTTAGAAGCCCACGTCGGTTGTATTTTCACTAATTTCTGGATACTCTTTCCGGCAAATCTAATTAATTAGTTTTTTTTTTTAATTCAATTAATTAATTCTTTCAAAATAGAACACTCATTTCCCCCTTAGAACTATTATGACATTTCTTCACATAGTTCAAAAATATTCTACCCAAAAAATGCAATATTATATAAATATAGACTGCTGACGTACAGAAGATGGTCGTGGATTTCGAAAGGTATTGATTATCCCGATTCTAGTTAGTTTATTTTCATAGAAAATAAGAACTAGATGAGGAACGCGCTTGTTGATGGAATAATGATGGAGGCTGATAGTTGCGTGTGATGAAATAAAAAAACAAGTAAAGGTGAAGAGCAGAGGGCGTGAACATATTGGGTTAATGGCCCACGGGTGTTCAACTAAATTGTCGAGATGCGCGTGAGTTTTGCCAGCGGCAGAGCAAAGCGGCGGTAAACACCACAAAAGAACTAACAGTACAAGAAAAGGAAAAGAAAAAAAATGAAAATTAGAGGCAACAATATAGACGCAACTATAGCCATAGAGAGTAAAAAATGACTTACGAGAGCGGTGGAGCCTCAGAGCTCGTAAAGTTTTAACGAGGTGCGTTAACGTTGACGCCGTGGACTCATCGTATGCAACCCCTCCCTATTCCCTACAGTCTGTTGTCTTTTTTACTAAATAATAATAAACGAATTGTAATGGCTTCTTACTCGGTCCAAAGCCGATACCTAACGCGTTAGCATCACGCAACTCTGCGGCTGATACCTTTACCGCTCTTATTCGTGAACATATAAATAGTATCAGGAAGCAGCCCTCGATTAATATTTTTTTCATGACAACCTTCTGAAATTTACTACAATGATCTATATAGATATCAGAAAAAGATCAATGGTATTAAAATAACCTGATGGCATGTGTAGAGAAAGTTCATGACGCATTCAATAAAGAATAAAGAGGAAAAACTTACAATTTCTCGTCGAATTATTAATGAGCTGTACTTGGCTAAGCTAGAATGTAAAAGTTGTTAATTCATTTAATTCAACAGAAAATGTAATAAAATTGATTAATTCACGACTCTAGAATAAACTGTACCCAGTCAACGATTGTACTTCATTGAGTTCAATTAATTTGTCCGCGGCTTCGGAGAAGACCAACGACAATGCTGACGTAATTTTCTTGACTAACAAAATATACCAAGGTCCTGAACTTTGTCCTCTCGTGAACGAAGAGAGAGAGTGAGAAAGAACAAAGAGAGAAAAATAAATTTAAAAAAGTGGATACTGGCGAAAAGCTTTGTAATTTTAATTATTTCATTAGCGGAAATCCTTCGAATATACAAAAGAAGTCCCATCTGAGCACTTGACGTCAAGGAAATTCGTTGTTACCTAGTCGCTTGTATTTTTGTTTCATTGACGAAGCACACGGTACTTTCCGGTTTTTTATCGTTGTACTTGTGTGTAAATGTACCTTTAGAAGCGCCAGTTGAATTTCCCAAAGAGGATTTTACCTTGCCCCATGTTATTGACAATAGTGAATTTTGTATTCACGTGCATTCATTATCAACTAAATCAATTCAATTCAACTACAAAATGAATGTTGTTTACAGTAAAAAGCACAACTAGGTAGCAATCATGTACATCTTTCTTCATTCTCTCAAATTTCGCCGATTCAATAATATGGTATAGCAGAGTAGTATCTAGTTTCAGATGAACCAGGATGAAACGCCTGTGGCGCTGGCCCCTCCAATTTTCACCACACTCTCGTCATATAATTTGCCCAAGTGATGACGCACGCCTAACCATCAGTCCTTCACGAAATTGCCATTTGAGCGACAACTAATGCTCTACTAGCCATCATGAAGAGAAATCGGTGTGATTGACAGCTGCTGAATCATCCCATTTCCATCATCCAATTTTTGTGAAATCAATTTATAAATTTTTGCGGAATTTGTAGCCAAAAATTCGTGTGGAATCTCCAGTCTATGTTTTCCAATATATACTCCATACATATATATGTATACATATGTATTTATATAATCAAGGTTCATGACGCGTAACATTGACGCGAAACAGTATACACTTTAGGTACAACGCACAGTGTGCGCTAGTAATTCGCCAAACCATTGGTTTGGTCAATAGCCAATTTCTATTTGGCACTATTCCAAGGGGTCAAACAAATGTCCTAAGAGCTTCCAAGCCCTTTTTTTTCCTGCGCACCCAGTAGTAACACCATATGTATAACTTCAATACCAAACTGTCTGCATATACACACAAAATATATGATCTTAGTGATATGAAGAATAAATGAATAAAAAATAGAGTAGCAGTGACACGATTAATTGCTCTAACTCACGCAACATGATTAATTATATTTTACACTCTAAATTGCCATGACTCATACATTATACATATTTGAAGGAAATCATACAAAATATTTTTGTCACACAATAATAATTATCTTGGTAGAACGCATTACAAACTAATATTTTTCTAACATTCTTAAAAAAATACATGACAAGATCTGGTTGGACTGCGATGATCAAAATCGAATTCATCGCAATCATCTCATACTTCAATTTCATTAATAGAGATTTCAGCAGGATTATCTTTAAAAATTCAAAATGTAACCATTCACATAATGCGCACGGAGCGCGCGTCATGGTCTACTAAAGATAAAATTTACAGTATCATGTACAAGCGTAGTCAGACGGTAAGTGTTGTTTCTTTTTCTTGTCTTTTTTGGGACCATCCCATGGGTACGTGATGAAATCTTATCCGAGGGGAATGAAATACATAGGGTCTAAGATATTACTACGAGGGTAGAAAAGGGAGTAAGTGTTTGCATTTTTAATGATTACGCTGCGTGAGCTTACTCATGCATAATTGTGAACAGCCAGAAGACGTAACTCCCTAGTGTATAAAAAAAAGTATCAGAATAAAAGTAGAATGAGATTAATCACAATTATTACCTCGCAAAATTTCTGATAGTATCAATTGAAGCTATAATATATGACTCAATCTGTACGAAAGTGTTCCGATAAATTGGCCCGCTCCAAAACCATTGTCCAAATTTTTATAGTTAACTCACTTACACAGAGGAAAAATTTATTATTGACAATAACAATTTTGCTAACAGTGTACCAATGTTCTTCGAATCGAGATCAAGATAGTATGACCGCAAAACCACTTTCCTTATCATTTTTTTTTTTAATATTGTCAGATGATTGATATACATTTCTTTATAGGAACGTATATCAATCTCTCCACAATTCCCAATTATATAAATTGTATATCCCATTTTAATTCCAATTAATATAATGTTTAGCACGTAAGGTATTTGTCACATGGTTCTCCCTCGGTACCCCTTCCGGGTACACTCGTGGAGTGGTTGCCCCTTAATGCCTACAGATAGTGACATTTCTAAACTAATTTCCACTGCATGGTGAGAATAAAAGTAATATTCGTAATAGTGAACCAAACTCCCTAGATAATAATTTACCGGATGCGTCGATTACATCTGCGCTGGTAATTCATTTGAATTACCAAATGGATAGTAAAGATATTCTGAGTCATTCGTTTAGTCACAAGGGGGCTCTATACACCACGATATATAGTAGAAACCACCCCCCAAGTGAGTCAGCGGTAGTCTGGCCATTGGTGCCAGGTCTCATTAAAGGACACATGCGATCATTCGGTGACGCCTCGTACTATACACGTATCATAAATATTTTATCTATGGAAATATATAATATTGCAATAGTTGAATCGTCATTTTGTATGTTCATATTTTTCAAAATTTATAAAAATATTTACATGGGTATACAATAAGTTCAATACTACATCACCAGCAATAATTCTCCATTTTTAATTATCTTCCAATTAAAAGAAAGATAATTTTATGAGGAATCATAATAATGGAAATTTCATGAGGAATTAGGCAGCTGATAGGATTTCCCCAAATGTATGTTTTTGGTTGAAGAGGGATATTAGTCTGATATGCATAATACAACTGCCCTCGCTCTCTGTTGACATACGACATTTGGCACAGCGATATACGTCATCAACTAGAGTTGTCGGAATTACAGTGGATGAAAGACATGAGGTAAAAGTGCGTGATAGTTGAGAGACACGCATGATCCTGTCATTCTGGCTATACACACCTAGAGCCAATACCAAGTAATGGTAATTCAAAGCTCAGCAATTCGTCCGTGTTGTGTGTCCTCACGTGTCCGCCAGCTCTTCGTTTCTCATTCTCTCACTTTCTCTCTCTCTCTCTCTTTGCTCTACTCTAGCTGCCTATATTGGAGGCCAGTGACTACATCGGTGAACATTAGCGTTTCGTTCATTATACAGAGACCGTGTGTATAAGCTCTCATTGAGTCAGATGAGAATATACATACGTATTAAATACACACACAGATCCAGCTATCAGCTCTCCACAAAGGTAACACCTGCCTGAGCAGTGCGTGATTTTGGCGTCACTTACCAATTTGGTCATCATACAAAACAGTTGTAAAGTACTTTTACTCATTCAACAAAATTGCAAGTTATTTTCCTTGTGTTCATTATTGAGACTCTTATTAACACACCGTGCTATTCCCAAATTCTAAATGTGGAAATTTAAGTGCAATTAAAATTTGGGACTCTTTTTCACTCTGTCTAACGTATGTAAGTAATGGATGCATTGAAATTATCGGTTGTTAAAGAACAAAAAACAATAAAGGTAGATTGTAACTCGACTTGTGATAGGTTGAACATTACGAAGTGATGAAGAGAGAGAGAGAGAGAGAGAGAGAGAGAAGAGCGAGTTGAGCAAGTAAGAGGTAGTAAGAGCTAGAAACGAAGAAGCTATGAGACGTTTTTACGACTCGACTAAACGGCTGTAATTCTCCGTTTCCCAACTCCTTGTATTTTTTTGCTCAGCTTCTTGTCACGTCAACTCGACGGGACAAGGGCTTAATTCTTACGTGTTGCAGACGTCGCGCGTACTCACTCCAGTTTCCGACTGGCAACTTCCTCCAGCTCCCCCTTCAACGCTTTTTCTAACCTGAAGTGGTGAAATTTTGCAGTCAACGGAATTTTAACGCGGAAATTATCATGCCAGCGCACTCTTCACGCTCCATTATTACCATTAACACTGTAAAATTATAATTTCTCTCTCGTCATTTTAATTCTGTGAATCATTGTTATTCACTTTATCTTCGCTTTTTCCCCATTTATTTATCCTTTCGCTCTCTAGTCTCGTTTCTTGAAGAACAAATATGCGCGTACTCTTGGGCAATCGTTACTCTCCCGTATTTCAGTCGGGTAAACGATAAATTCTTAAGTTCCCGGGCGAGAAGTAATTCTTTGGGAAGTATACATTTAGTGTGGTTTGTGGATATCACGGGCAAAATGGTAGGTCTAAGACAGGAATCACTCGCATGAGTTTTATATACATCTGTTAAGGGTAGATGAAAAAAAAAATCATCGAGTTGCTATTATAGTAAAAATAAATGCTGATTCTCTGGTAATTTTGAAATACAAAAATACCAAGAAAATAAAACAGGATGAATGCCAACAATATGTGTATCTTCATTCGTTCTCATATGATGACAATGCGGGAATGAGCGCGCACGAATGGATGATGATACTCCCTGGGCTTCTTCCATATTGTCCAACAGATATTCCTTTTACTTTTTCCTTTTGTTTTTTTCCAGTTTGGTTATGTATGGCATACTGCCAATACGCTGTTGAGAGCTTGCATAGTTGCTACTGTTCTCTATAAGGCCTCAGAAAAGATGGAATAGCCCATTTATTTAACGGCTGATGCAGAAAGGTAAGGGAGAGGAGAACAGAAGAAGACATTCTACGGGAGTCCCTAGTAACTCGTACAACTCAGCGCATCTCAACGATAATGGTGATTTTATGTTGCGACGGCTGCTACTCCCGGCCCCTACAATGCCACGTTTTTTTTCTCATCCCTGAGTTGAGACACTATACGCACCCCCAAGTGGCGAGAGGTGCAGGAGAGATGAAGAGAAGAAAGTAAGGGAAGAACAGTGAACAAAAAAAAATTTAGGGGAGCTACTGGGGAATGGTGGCAACCTCGTACATTACTTGCGGGAGCCCTCCCTTGGCATTTTCTTTCGGCTCACTCTAATTCTCGCTCTCCTTTTCGTCCGTAACTCCCACATCTTGGTGCTCAGTTTGCCCTATGAGGTATGAAGTAACTATTTGTTTCATTTTAATAGAGAATCATTTCTGTTTGAAAATTTCCACTTAAATTCGCAATTTTTTACAGAAATGTAAATACTTGAATTCGATGTTTAAATATCACGATTGCTATATGACCTGGAGAAGGCATTCTATTGATTCATTTCTCTACAGTTCCATGTAATGAAAATCTACATTGTACATCTAGTGGTGTAATATTTTTTTTCTACAGAAATCTATATTTTTTGTTTCTACTTCAATTTTTGGCAGAATATTTTTTCAGTTAGTTCATCATACATATAT